>CAAKHG010028673.1:5583-17019 GCA_901007715.1 Dactylopterus volitans
CAGCATGTGGCACAGAGCCCCACTGAAGGACAAGCAAGTGTGCTCACTGGCTTGCTCTCACACACACAAACTGCTCTGGTGTGTGTGTGTGTGTGTGTGTGTGTGTGTGTGTGTGTGTGTGTGTGTGTGTGTGTGACACACTCGCTGGTAACATTTTTCCAGGTCTTGCCTGTCCGCTGGTCATGGCATCATCTGCAGGGATCTCAGAGGTTCCTGGCTGGAGAACAATCAGCTCTGTGGAACCACAGAAGCTCCAGCTGATGTTTCAACATCCATCACAGCTGTTTTCACAGGTGATGGCGGAATCTCAGTCAGATTCTTATCAGGCCAGCTGACGGTGGAGCAAGACACTCTATTCCATTATAATTCCATGATAATCATCTTCTATTCATTATTCATCAGTTCACTGCTGATAATGTTCCTGCTTCTTGATCAACAGGATTCTCTTTTTTTTTTATCTGATTCACAACTTTTCATTTGCTGTCAGAAAACAGAGTCATCTTAAGATCAGCTGGTGTAATATAGACTAACCTACTAATTGAGAGTTTTGAATTGAGAATTGATAAACTGATACGATAATTCGTAACTAAGTAAGCTTCAATTGCAGACTGTTTCTGTTTAGGAGATTTTGCCGCCATTAAAGCTGAGGCTCGTCCTCCCTGCTGACTTCAGCCTCAGCCTTTTACAACCATCATATGTTACAGCATGCACACACACTCGGGCAAACGGGCCTCTCCCAGGCATCGTCCCAGAATGCAACACTCTGCTCAGGCTGCGAGCTCGGTGCTGATGGATGTGTAGTGACAGTTGTGTGATGTAGCCTGCTGGATATCCGTGACGGGCGTTGTTCTCATCAGCAGACAGCAGGAGGAAGTACGCTGTCCTCGTCACTGAAGACCAGCAATGTTGCAAATTCTCACATCTTCTTCCTTCCATCCTCCCGTGAGATCTGATCCCAAGTACTCTGACCCTAATTCCTTAAGGGAAGGTTTCCTGATAGCGGATGCTGCTTCCTCCCTGCACCCTTTTGGCGACTGACCTGGAAACAGCAGAGAGCACGGCTGACGTCGGGACAGAGCCCCTCCCCCGTCCATCAGCACTGGTGTTTGATGCGATGTAGGACACGCCTCCTGCTGTTTCCTGATGCAAAGCGCCGTGGCCTTCAGAGTACAAGGCATGAAGATGACTGAATAAACCATCTTGCGACGGTTTGAGCTTGGAAACACTGACCTGTTTGTTCGAGTCATCACTCGAAGCACATGAACACTAGCAAGTGTTTCTCTCTCCATTTACTATGTTAACTAAGCCAGCCTGGCTGCAGTTCCTTGGTAGGGTTCTATTGTGGCCATTTAACAAGCCAACTCAGAGTGTTGGACATAAGCGTTTGTTGTCTTGTCCTCAGGAAGCCCTTCTCCTCTCAGGATCCTGTCATTCACCATGTCCCTGTCCTTTCACTCAATCACCCCCTTTAGCGTCCGTCAGCTCCTTTGTCCTTCCTGAAGACGAGCAAACCCATGCAGGCGAGCGACCCTCAACCTTTTCAATGGCGCTCTCTCGACAGGGTTGCTTCCTTTAGTTCCTTGCTCCTTTCTTACCAGGTTTTGGGGCAATCAGCAAGGGGTCATCCGTCTTCCCACTGAGGGGGGCGTGGTGCTAGCTGTTTGCTGGCTGTGCTCATGGACCACCCATGGCCCCATTCCAGCAGCCAGACTTGGACATTGGTGCTCTGCCTCCTCTCCCTGCTGCCCAGCAAGCAAGTGGCTTCTTCTTAGCCTTTTGTCTGGGCCCTTTGTCTAAACTTCTGTTGGGGCCTTTGTCCCCCTGTTGAGGGGCCCGATGCCTCTGCGTCCCCTCCGTCGGTTTGGATCTCCCTACCTACAATATGCCACCAACAAGTATTCCAGAAATGCAATGAATGCGCGTCTCTCTGTCTGTGTGAATGCGCCTCAGCAGAGAAGGAGGACAGGTTTGTGGCTTGTTGCTGCTCAGGAGGGTTTCCTGATGATGATGATGATGATGATGATGATGTGGACACGTTCACTGCGGTTCAACAGATGATATCAATTCCGGTGATCTCTTCGGGGCTTTTAGAGATATGTAAATGAGATTGTTGCATTACGACGGTTAATCAACATTTCTTCTTAGTAAGAAATAGTCCGCATTGATTTGGTCTAAATTAAATGCCAATATTACAGTATCATTACCAAAACACTCTCCAATAGAGAGCAGACTTCAGTCCCAGCAGTCCCGGGAGTGCCGGGAGTGCCGGCAGTCCCGGCAGTTTGGTAACCTCCATCACAGACCACATGAATCCCAGCGAGGCCTGGTTTTTCAAATCAAACCTGTAGACATATTTTTCATACTCGACTGAATTAAAGACCCAAAAAGCAGAAGTCTGGATATTACACTCCACAGCCACTAACATGTCTGACTGCATCCATAAATCTTTATGTCCAAGGCTTATTAAGTTTCTATTTTTTCCTTTTATCTTTGGAGTGAAGCTTTTTGATGTCAGAAAGGTTTCCTTTTTTCTCTCTCGTTATATTGGAGACTCACTAATTTAGAAACCGTCTGTCAAGGCCGCAGCGACGGTGCCACCCTGCTACTTTATTAACATGAGGAATATTGGATTGTAATGATGTCAGTCTAATGAAATCTCCATCCTTCTGCGCTCCAGTTTCATAGTAACTGTTCTCAAAAGGATGTCAGTTATTGTACAAATAGCAGTGATTTGTTGGTGTGAGGATGCATTTCTATCCTAAGACGTCCTCCACACCACATGCTCCTTTGTTGGTCGGCCGCCAACCACAAAAAATTAAAGAGACACGGTTACCATGGTTAACTTTTGCGCATACAGCAGAGCTTTTACTCATTCAGGTCGCAGTGCTGCCTGCGGTGTTTACTGTGCAATTGTAACAAGGTAAATGTGTTTTTAATATTCATCTGCAGCCACATGTATGGCCACTGTGCTGCTCTTAACTTTGCATTGTTTGTTGTATCAGGTTGTTGCTCAGTTATTTATCAAGGCTTCAACACAAAGCTCTCAAAAGGGTCACATGGGGGCTGGTAGAGCGGGTGTCTACCAGCTCCAGCAGAGACCCTCTCCAAGTGTCCTTGAGCCCGTCACGGACATTGGTCCTTGTGAGCAGGTTAACTCCTGCATGGGAGCTTCAGCATCAGAGGAAGAATGTGTCACAGATGAAAGAAGCCTCCACTGCATGACATGTAGAGCAGCCTCATCAGGCCTCAGAGACATGTAGATCACTGTTGAGTGAGAAATATCGATGACTGCCCAGCTTATCCAACAGATTTTATTCAGCGTCATTTACAGCCAATGATGCAGCCTCGTCAAATGTGTAACTCACTTTGCTGTGTCATTATTTCTACAATATGGTCTTATTTCATGTAATGTAAGCTTTTGTAATTTCAAGCTCACCAGTATTGAACAAATGGTTTTATAAAAAACAATAATGCCTGTTGCAGGATATGTTGAACCTTTGTGTGGAATTCAAAGAAAACTTAGAGATTAGCTGGAGAACAAAACCCAGAGACACGAAGACATGGGAGGAAACATGACTCTTAATGGGTTTTTTTTTCCCATTTCATAACATAAACAGTCACCTTTACCCACAATTACAAGGAATGTGCTGCAGTTGTCTGATGTTTAGCGCATGTTTGCGTGGAGTTTGGATTTGTGTGTCTGACTAGTGGCCTCATTTGTGCTGATATGCGTCTTAGAGATTCCACACGTTCTAAATGGAAAACTTAACGACAAACGTTAAAAGCAGCAGCTCTGGTTACAGAGGCCGTGCGGTTTGTGTGATTTGGTGGCCGTAAAATTTCAAATGCGTAAATGAGCTCTTTTGCAAAAATGCAAATTGGCACCATGTGGGAGACGGAGAGTTTAAAATCACGTAAGAAGCTATTTGGGTTTCTCCCGGACATGTTTATGGGTTTACGAGGCAGCACAGTCTCACGCTATGGTAGCCCATGACGGACATATTTAGGTTCCTCCATGAGTTGGACTTGATATAAACTTGAGCTTTTCATATTTAATTTTCCCCTCTGAGTGCGTTTGATGTTCATCTTTGTTCAGAGAATTTAGCATCATCCCACTCAGCCTCGTTTCCTTTTCCAGTTTAAGTTAGAAAAAATACCAGATTTCACCTAAAACTGATTTCCTCCCCAGTTCTGATTGGTCCTGACCATCTTATGCCAAGCAGGCATGAATGAGGCAGTGACAGCAGCTATCGGAGTTGCTTTAGCCCAGTTTGTCATAGGAAGACTTGTTCTGAATGCCATCTCTTCATGTTCACACACGCGCACACACACATGCGCATGCACCTCGCACGCACACACACACACTAATGTGGGGGCTCCGTACATCTGTGTGAAGAGCCCACATGTGCCTTCAATTATGGGGCTGGAGCCTAAAGGCAGAAGGAGCCGAGCCTGGTGGAGAGCAGGGTGAGAACACTGTCCTGTTGTGGTTGTGTCTGATAAGATCACTCAGAGCTGCATCCTTCAATGCCGCCATTCATTAATGGAATGGTTCTGTGTGTGTGTGTGTGTGTGTGTGTGTGTGTCCCAGTTCACTACATAAGCCTCCATGCATTGTTGTGGTTGCTGCCGGAAGCCGTCTGCTGGTATGGTTTCAATCCCAGGCTGATCAGAGTGAGGTGAGTTGGTGGCTGGCACTACTTTCTCTGGCGCTGCTCATGCCTCCAGCTGATTGCAACCAATCAAACACAAAATATGAGCAGAAGCCAAAGTTCATGTGGAGAGTAGCCGCTTATCATAGCTGTTTCAAATGCTGGAGACATGAGACGGTCCCAGCACCAAAAATGTCTTCTTTCTGCCACTCTTCTTTCTGCCTCCTTCATTTCAGCAGCAGAGCACAGAGGCCTCTGCAGGGAGGGAGGCTGCTGGGCCTCATAAAGCTCCTCCATGTGAAAAGGGTTTGGAGTAAAGATGGCAGAGTGCTCGCAGACAATCTCCTCACTCATTGGTAGTTTCTCTGTGTAGACATCCAAGCTCTGGCTTTCCCAGAACTTTCCATCCCACTCTGCTTCTCCCTTCCATCTGCTGAGGTCGCTCCGTAAACTCCTCCAGGGGTCAGCCTCCTCTGGGTCTCTCCATGGCAGGAGAATCTCTTCCGCACTGACCCTCCTTCTTCCTGTGAAAGAGAAGCACTCTAAGTATGGAAGGAGGAACAAAGCAGACTAATTTATTACCAGATGGGCAAAAAAGGTCAAACTGTGACAAAAGCCCCCCTGTTGTGAAGAGCGGTCGTGGCGAGCAGCATCAGCCGGGATTCCGGCTGATGGGGGAGAGACGTAGAACTGCTCTGGGAACAAAGACCCTGTTTCTTGAGTCTTGCTGGGCTGTGATGTTCATTTGATGAAACCTGTTCAGCTGATTTTTCAACTTGATTGTTAAACACATAATCAGACACTTAGAAATCCGGTTTATATAATTAGTGATCATTATCTGACCAATACAAGAAAGTGGACTAACATTTACTCTGTTTTTTAATTCAATTCAAGTGGTGTAAATAAAGTTTATTGAAAATATAGTTACCCTGTCCCACCACTTTTGCCACTACGCAATTAAATGGAAGCGCAGCGGAAACGTAACGAACCTTGATGGGACCAAAGTTCTGCTGCTTCTGTGTGTGTGTGTGTGTGTGTGTGTGTGTGTGTGTGTGTGTGTGTGTGTGTGTGTGTGTGTGTGTGTGTGTGTGTGTGTGTGAGCGAGCTCTTTACATACAGATTTATTGGATGCAATAATCAGAGTACATCACCCTAACCCGGCTCGGCCGACTCGTTATGCCCTGTGATTGGCTCTCACACTTGGAATCGACCATTAACATCACTTTTAATTGGCCTGAAAATGTGAGTTTGACATTTTAGAGATTTATTTCAATAATTAATTCTGGACTGTGGTTAGTTATTATTTGTGTCATTAATTGTTTTTACACCAAAGAGCACATAATTCTCAGCAGTTTTGGTCTAATGGTTTCCACCTGATGTGGTCCAGGGAACACAAAGCTCTGTTTACCAGATGCTTTAGGAAATATGTCGTAGTCTCTTAATGACTTCCAGACAACTTTATCTGGGTGGGGCAGTGGCCTCTGCTGGGCTTGAGATGATCACGCAGAACTTGTATGCGTCGCTAGCAACAGCACCGGACCTCCAGGATTCCTGCTCCGTCACACTGGTTGGCTGAATCGAAGCTCATCGCACCGGCTCGTTGGCCCCGGTGATGAGTGCTCACATGCTTGTCCAAGACCTGACGGCTCAAAGGCCTGACGAGGGATGCGCGCTCGCACACACACACACATACACACACACACACACACACACACACAAACACACACACACTACAAGGAATAAGGTACCAAAATATTTTTTTTTAAAATTACAAAATAAATAGAAAAAAATGGTAGTTAGACATGCGATGTAAAGTACCTCTTTAAAACAGCATTATGCAACAGGCACAAATGTTATCAATAAGATACTTAAAACGTGAATACAGTTACAGGTTGTGTTGATATTAAAAGCGTGCAAAAATATTGCGGTGTATTTAATGCTATTAGATGGAAGAATGACACAATCTGATGGTCACAGGCAGGAACGACTTCCTGTGTGGTTCAGTGGCGTGTTTGGGTGGAATCAGCCAATCACTGAACGAGCTCCTGTGATTGGCCAGCGCATCATTGAGCTGGTGGGAGGAGTCGTCCAGTGCTGCTCTAATCTTGGACAGCATTATCCTCTCCGACACCACTGCCAGAGTCCAGCTCCGTGACCCTCCAGAACTTCCTGACCCGGATACAGTAGAGACCACTGAGACACAGTGATCCTGGCCAGTACTGTTGGGCTCTAAAATGCTAAACGAATTGTATTCTTATGATGTCCTGCTCGTCACGTGTTGTTCATAGCCTCTGTTGTGCCGTCCCCATCCGAGCTCGCTGAGTGAGCCGATCGATTATAAGCTGGAGCTGCTGCACTCGGCTTCTTATCACATGCCATGTCGCATCTGTCGTAATTAATTGAAACGCTTTTGCTCTGCCAACCACACCCCCTCTGAGGAGGTTCATCCCGCTGCCTTCGTATTATCAGCACCACCATGTCAGCCGTGTCGCTAGACAGAATGACAGAATGAGGTGTGAGGACCCCTGTCGAGTGGATGTGCCTCTCTTGAGCCCGCTGGCCTTCCCACTACAGCTGCTGGCTGGTGGAGCATCATTCATTAGGTGAGGCCATATGGGCTCATCCCCAATGGAGGTTAGGTCAAACTGGACCTTCTGGTAGAAGCAATGCCTGCCAAGACACGCTGATAGTGCACGTTTGGTCATGTGATTTGCGTAGAATTGGCCTCAAACGTGGACATGTTATTGTGCTGCTTTAGAAACCCCATTTGCCAGCTCGGCATTCCGCTTCCCCGCTGCCGATATTTGTGGTTGAGGGTGTGGTGCTCGTGCTGGATGCTCAGCTGCAACAATGAGAGCTGTGGCTGAGGAAGCAAAGCTCACCCTCTGATTTTGTGTATGTTAGTGCCACATTACCACTCTGCTGTAAGCAAAAGCAAAATTTAACTTCATAGCAACCGATATTTCCTGCTTTGCGTGCTCTGTTGGAGAGTAGCTGGGTGTCCTGCTGAGACAAGTGGCAACTCATTGCCAGCAGAAATATCCCATGAAGGAGCGTGTTTGTTGAATGTGGTCAGACAGTGAAGCAGCGATAAGGACTGCAGCACGTATGAATGCAATTTATCCACCTGTCTATCATTGTTTTTCTCACCCTGAAGTGCTTTTTTTTCTCTCACTCTCTGCAGCCGTGCGATCAAGACCAATCAGGATCTGCTTCCAGAAACACCCTGGACCAATATCTTCTATGATGACTTCTGGGGCACCTTGCTGACACACAGCGGCAGCCACAAGTCTTACCGGCCGCTCTGCACGCTCTCCTTCCGCCTCAACCACGCCGCAGGTGGGCTGCAGCCGTGGGGCTACCACCTGGTCAACGTGGCCTTCCACGGCGCCGTCACTAGCCTCTTTACCTGTCTGGCTGGCCTGCTGCTCGGAGGTGGTCTGTGGAGCTTGCTGGCTGGCTTGCTCTTCGCCTCTCACCCTATCCACACCGAGGCGGTGGCGGGCATCGTGGGCCGGGCCGATGAAGGAGCCGCCCTGTTCTTCTTGCTGTCGCTGCTGTGCTACGTACGGCACTGTCAGCTGCGCGGTCGTGCCGGAACCTGGCGGTGCGCGGCATGGTTGCTGGGCAGCCTGGGCTGTGCCGCCTGCAGCATGCTGTGGAAGGAGCTGGGAGTGGCCGTCCTGGCGGTATCGGCACTGTACGACGTCTGCGTTTTCCACAGGCTCAAACTGCGACAGGTCATCACGCTGCTCTACAAGGTAAATGCTGTCTGCTGCTCGCTCACATGTGGATAGTTGCACTGCAGCTGTGTGTTCACCGTAACGCGTCTCCCAGTGAACGTCTGCATGAGGATGATGCCGAACCACCATGATGCCTCCCTGACGGCTCATCTGACATGTTACAGCTGACAAAGATTGGAGCGCTTTCAGGTTTCTGTGCTCCGGAGGGTGCAGCTGATTTCTTGAAGGTCGGACACAGATTTACAGTGCCATCATTGCAAAAACCCGGCACCAAATGGCCGTTTTTTGTGTGTGTTTTGTTTTATGATCTGACTCGTAAATTTACATTTTGTGTGTTTGATTGACTGAAGTTCTAAAGACACATTTGCAAACATACAAAACATCAAATTAAAGAGAAATTTGGCCAATATAAATTCAGTTTAACCACATCATTGTGAGAATGAAGGGTTAATTGCTCACTGTTTATGATTGTTGGATGGATTATGACTTTGTCAACCACAATGATAAAGAGGTGTGTTGTTTGAAGAGTGATTTTCTTGTGACCTTTGGCCATCAAGCAGTTCATTTCCCCAAAAGCACCTGTCAGAACTGTTTGCTGTTTGCCGTCTAGATGCAGCGACGTCCTGAACTCGCCAGCCATCGTCGCAAATCCAACAAGACGTGTGCAGAAATGTGACAAAGAGGCTCCAGGCAGCCAATGAGAGCCTGGCTATCCGGCACTTTAAGAGAGTAGAGATTAGGGTCAGCGGAAGAGTAAATCAACATCCTCCCTTTTAGTGCTCAGCATCGCAAGGAGCTGCTGATTTACGCCCTGTTGCACTCCAGACAGACAGGAAGGCAGGCAGACAGACAGGCAGACAGACAGGCAGGCAGGCAGGCAGGCAGGCAGGCAGGCAGATACACACACGCACACATGCAGACAGGCAGGCAGGCAGGCACACACAGTAAGACAGACAGACAGACAGACAGACAGGCTTTTGAATGGCTTGCCACAAGCTTTGTAGCTGACGGTTTTGCAACTTTACAGGTGAAATCCAGAAACGCTGCTGATCTTTGGAGAAGAAAGGACGGCAGAGAGTTGTGACGCGGTGACTCGCTGATGCTTTGCCATCGTGGTCGCTCACCTGGCATCATCTGCAAATGCAGAGCTTGAGTTCCACAGTCTTTCTGATTCAAAGGCCTTTGCAAGTTTGACTATTTTTTATGACCTATGTGATAGCGTTGAATCATTCACAAAAATCCTGGAGCGTTCCGCAGCCAAGTCGGGAGACTTGAGTGTAGCCAACTGTTGTAATTGCTAATCTTAGCTTCAGCGAATGGGTCACACATGTGACAGAGGGAACGTGGGAGTCCAGCTCCCTCAGACGGGGATATTTTACTTTCAGGAGACAAATACGGAACTGCGTGGGTAGTCAGACACTTTTGGAAACTGCTGTTTTTCATTCTGTTGCAAGAATCGGTGCATTTTTTGAAAGCGAGGTTGCCTGTTTGGCTCCATGTTCTCAGTGTGCAGCTTTGAGGCGACAGCTGTCACCATTGTGGTGTCAGTCACACCACAGAAAAACATGAACGGACAGCAGACAGAGAGCTGCCATCATCGCCATCCTCTTCATCACCGTCCTCAGTCCAGTAGCGTGTCATTCAGGAAGGTCTCTGCAGCCCGCAGGGGCTTTGTGATCATACGGCAGCTCGTCCGTTCATTCCTGTGTGTCTCCGAGGAGACAAGCTGATGATCCTCCGGACAACTGAGACCTCCAGCTGTTTGTATGGACATTCAGGTTTGTGCAAGGCTGAGCGTGCTCACTTCCACTCTCAGGCCAGCCTCCAGCTCTTTCAACGAACAGCCGCTGACTCTGCTGAAAGCTGCAACACGACCAGTCGCTGCATCCTCCATCGTCTCGGCACATCAGACCCATTCATCAGTAGGACCATCAGGTCGGGTTTTCTGCTGGTTCTCCCTTTTATTACCCAGCTCCTGCTTAGCTGAGGCCTGTTGACATCAACATTTATCTGATTGTGTTTATCAGTGAATTATGTTTAAGTTTTATATCAGCTGCAAATCTTCCACTGAGTTATTAGGTCTTCTCACCACTTTGTGATTCTTTTCCTGTAGCCCCTCTGCATGCAGATAGGGTTAGGGCGAGGAGGTGATGCATCTTGATTTATTGTTGTCATGTTGAATATCTTACATTTTTTTAGAAGACATTTTGTATGTGGAGAACAGCGCATTCTAGATTTAAAAAACACAATCAGCAAGTTACAGCTTTTCACCCACCAAAGAAAATATGTTCTGGTCTGCTGAATAGAAACCTATATTACAATGTTTCTTCCTCAGCTGAAGCTGGACTCCACCGAGCTTCCTGAAAACTGCCACTAATCCTGTTTACAGACAAATCAGCGCAGCTATGAAGGAATGGCTTTGAAACACAAACCTGCTGGATTGAGGAAACACTGCATCTCTTCTTATAGATGACGCCTGCTGTAAAGTGCAGTTTAACACATGATCCATAATCTCCTGGAAAGCTTCAGCAGCTCCTTTAGCACACTGCAGTCATTAGTCTGCATGTTCAGGGCTGATATGTGGTCCAAGGCCACAGCTCATGCTGGCTGCTAATTGGGTCTTTTCAAGACGTCGTCAGACGTGCAAAAACAACAACTGCCATTAAACTGTTTACTCAGCTGACCTTTACAGTGCTGATATTCCAGTTGTGTTTGCGCTGGATTAAAGCATTTATGGCCATGTGTGTTCGGCTACTCCCAGGCAACCAGTTTATAGCATCCAAATGCGAAACGCATTTAAACATAGTTGGCAATGGTGCGTGTGTGTGTGTGTGTGTGTGTGTGTGTGTGTGTGTGTGTGTGTGTGTGTGTGTGTGTGTGTGTGTGTACCTGTGGTGTCGTGGGTTATTTTGATACACATATACACATCTATGCAGAGAAGAGCTGTGAGAGCTGAGCCAGTTTTGCTTTTTATTGTGTAATATGGTTTGTGTTGCAGAAAAGATAACAAAACCCAGATGGGAGCCAGATGCCTCATTTCA
>CAAKHG010028678.1:13159-25683 GCA_901007715.1 Dactylopterus volitans
TGTGCTGCAGGAACATTTGAAGCCGCTCGCGCTTTCTTTCCGTTGTTTTGTGTTGCTACTGGATTTTCAGATAACACACACACACACACGCACACACACACACGCGTGCGCGCGCACACACACGAGATCAGGCTAGAGCCGCCGCCTCCTCCGCATCTATAATCAGACTTTGCTGTCGTTGGTGAGAGTCATCCGAGCACTGACTCACAAGCTGTTTGTTTTTTAAGGTTTTTTTTTATGTTGTTTATCTTTTTTTATGTCAAAAAATACAAAATCAGTGACTTATCTCGCTCTGTCGCGAGATTCCGTAGGGTGGAGTGTGTCAGGTGGAGTTTTCCGGGGCCACAGAACTGGACAACCTGGATTTATGATTGATCAAGCAGCTGAAAAGATTTTTTTTTGGTCAACATTTTTGAAATTTATATCAAATAATCATATTCCAGATGGCATGTTTGCAGCAAAGGAGTGGACGAGAGACATGGGTTCGAATCTGGCTTGCAACGGTGATTTTAGCATTCATTTAAAAACAGCCGAAGTCAACCAACCTTAACCGCGTTGTTATCGTCTGTAGCCATGACAACAAAGGTCGCCATAGCAGAGCTGAACCAAAACCCTGGTCTTTCTTAATATGACCTAAAGTGTAGTGATGACACATGACAAGACATCGTTATTTGTTGAGTCAGAGCATTTTTAGGCCATAACTCAAGCATATTTATGATCAACACATGTTATCACTGAGTAAAACTTCCCAAAAAGCAATAATCCACACGGAAAATTAAAATCCACAGGAAAACATGTGTAACTAGAAATTAATCGAGAATTCAATTTAGTTGTATGAGAATGTAGTTTTTAGGGCGACATGGTGACAGGTGGTTAGAAAATAAACTAACTACAGTTGCAGAGTGTGAATGTTTCTGCCTCTGGTAGGAAATTCATTGTCCGATCAATTAGAATTATGATTTGAGCATTTACTGTATTGCTGAAAAAAAAACTCTGTGGTAGTTTACAACTTGTGAAATTGGAATACTTGTGTGTAGTCATGCTGTGTATTTCATAAATGGTGTATGTGTGCTACTGCAATCCTCAGCTAGCTAATGAATAGAATAGAATAGAATAGAACAAGCCTTTCTGTTCAGTTAAAGCAGGGAAATTGTCTTTAATCTTACTAAGAAAAACATATATTACCCACAAAATGATGTAAAAACATCACAGCGATGGATAAATGATCTCTCAACCGGACAACTGCATTCATAACTGTGTTTTTGTACACACACTGATCAGCCATAACTCTTATTTGAGTTGTGCTGACAGGCCTCCCTGATATTTTCTCACCCTCATGCATATGAGTGGGGTGACCAAAATATTAGGGACGCCTCACAGCATAACCCCGAACGGTTCAACCGCGTCACAAATTACAGTCCCGATGGCAATCATTCACTTCTCTCAAACACATTCAATAAAATTTCAACTGTTGCATCATAATCTATGGCACACATGCGGTGGTCATAATGTTATGGCTGATTGGTGTATAACTTGTTTAAAATGAAACGAGTCTATTCTAATGACTGTTGACCTTTATGCCTCTATGGAAATACTCTTGTCTTCCAGGTTCTGTGTCCACACTTTTGACCAAATTAGAAGAAGAAAAAGAATGTAATTTTACGTGTGTGACAGGTGTAGCAGTAAAACCTATAAATGTATTTATGATCGAGCCGTAAAGCGTATTGGTTCAAAAAAAACAGTCCATTCCAAGTTCCAGGGAAACCACTGAGACCTGCACGCGTTAGAAGGCAGATATTTCCATTCATAAGCGCGATTATAGCAGCGAGCGGCTCATCCACCGACCTCTATAGTTCTATAAAGAGTGTTTGAGAACCGGGGGAACGTCTGAGTCATGCTAAGCATCTGTCCGTGACTCAGCGCTCGCAGCAGGCCTGCTGTCACTCGCCGGCCGACTCTTATTCCGGCGCGCGGCAGGATAACGCGTTTTGGTAGCCTTCTGTGTGTGTGGCGGGCCGACTCCGTGTTACATTCAGGCCTGCGTTCGCGGCAGGAAATAACAAAAAAAAACGCTTGCTCAGGCAGCGAACGCAGCTCAGAGACTCCAGGGTTTGTCGGCGATGCTCCTCAGTGAAACTTTTAAAATAGTCGTGTTTGTTCGGTCCGTTGAATCAGCGCCTCCCAAACTATTTCCATCGACACTTCCCCTGTGAAATATCTTTTTTTCGGCCGAGTTCTTGGTTGAAAAACACAGTACTGCGCCATCAGTCTATTTATTTAACCTGGTAAATAAATAAAAAATACGTATTTCATGATAATCTGTGACTGCTCTTTCCAAATGTCTTTTTTTCACTAAAACGTCAGGTCAAACTCCGGATTACAAACTGCGACCATCAAAGCACCATTTCCAACTTCATCCACACACAAAACGTCGCTTTTTCTTGATCTCTCTCCCTTCAACTACTCCTTTTTTTTTAATGAGTAATGACTTTGAATAAGGGAAAATAACATTCATCCATTCATATTTTAGCCTATTAAGTTATTTGCTATATACTAATTTTTAAAGGATTTTTGCATGGATGCTATATCTATTTATTTATTTATTTTTAAACCTCATGTACCCCCTGGAGTACCTCCACGTACCCACATTTGAGAGACAGTGGGTTCAGTCATCCGGAAATTACGGCGGCCAAAAGCGGAACATGTGCTGCAGAGGCCTGAATCGCGTCGCGAAAACCAGCAGAAACCAGCGGCAAAAAAAAAAAAAACACGTACAAGAAATGCAAAACACGTGCAACAGCGGGAACCATAGCGGCAAACGCAGGAACGTTTCTGCAGGAAGCCAAATCAGATGCACACACACACACACGCACGTGCGTAAAAAACACGCTGCATAATCCGACGCAACTGATTCGCTCCGGGCCACCGGGGGGCGATAAAGGCACACACCCAAGACCGGTTTGCTATTTTAGCATAAATATTAGAACTGCTAAGTGCAACTTCTTAGATGCGGGTGGTCATTTGACGCCTATTTTTCACAAAGCGCCGCTCAGTCAATAAAAAAGTGACTCATATTTCGCAGGTGTAAACTCAAGCACATTCGAGTTTTTCCCATCATGCCCTGCTGTTTCGAGCAACAACGCCACAGACATTTTTTTTGTTTGCTTTTTTATTTCTATAGTTTGCCTCTAGTTCATCGCGGCTCCATTATGATACGCAGCTCCGCAGTTCGGATGAGTCACGACACGAACGTGTTTTTTCGAGGTCAAAGAGCGGCGAGGTCTAATTCGCGAAGCGGCAAACAATCAGCGGTTGAGGAGGAGGGGGGGGGGGGGGGGGGCTTTGGCGCCGCCGTCGCTCGCATCGCTATGATTTATGTCTTTGTCCGACATGAGCGAGCAGCGCCTGACGTCTGACAGCGGAACACAAGCCGGGGACGCATTTGAAGGCAGGATTTATTCGTTTTTATTAGGAATATTATAAAAGACAAAGTGCACAGCTGTCGGGACGTAAATCTTTGACATAAATCTTTTATCCCCCCCCGCCTTACCCCTCTTCCTCCTTCACACCACCAATGAAATCAAGCAAACGCGGTGACACGGAGTTAATGGATGGCCGCGAGCCGCGCGGCGCGTCTTCCTCATCGTGACTAATCCTGCCGACTAATCCGGTTGTAAACGATAGACCCGTCTCCCTTGTCTTTACAGTGCGTCTCGCGCGGCCTATTTCTGCACTGTAACACCCACATGTCTGCTTGTTAGAGATATCAGAGTTATTTATTTATTTATTTATTTTTATTATTATCATCATCTGTTTCGGAATTGAGTGCGAGTTGCACCAAGAAAAGATTTGTCTGCCGCGTTTTGATGGCGGACGCGTGTATTCTGCGGCGAGCTGACAGCGAATTTGCGCAGTTGTGACGTGCGAAGGGAAAGTCGAAGAAAAGTAAAATAACAAACATGCTCTTTATCACGGGTGTGGGTTTTGATCAGTGTTCACAGTCGTGGGTTTTCAAAGTAAAAGGTCCTCCGGGGGGGTGAGTGCAGAAAAAAATGAGTAATATTCTAAATTCAGTTTAATCTGAATTTGTGTTCTGAGAGACTTCAGAACACAGAAACCGAGTAAGAACCGCGGCATAATTGGTCTCATCTTTGAATATATGATTTCAATAATTAGAGAAAAGAAATTGATCACGATAATGAAATAAAAAGCATGATTTTTTTTAAATATTTTTTTTATGATTTCTTATGATGTTTTTTTTTCTGAATCCACCCATTGATTCACTCATGGATAATTTAACATGTTTTTTTTTACATGTATTTTCTATTGATTTTTTTTTTTAATTTTTACAAATATTTTATCAATTCCTAAGGAGTAATTAACCCTGCATTTGACTCATCTGTAATGATACACACACACACACACACACACACACACACACACACACACACACACACACACTGACGGGGAGTGCAGCTCTATAGGGAGCGTCCTTTGAGGGAGTCAGGTGCCTTGCTCGAGGGAACGTCGGCCATGTTGGCGGCGGTACGGGGGATCAAACTAGCGTGATCAAGTAACCTTGAAACTTTGCTAGAAATACAAAAATAATTAGCTTTTTTTTTTTTTTTTTTAGGGGTCAGACCAACGGCGCTGGACCAGATCGCCCCCCCAAGACTTCAAACCTGATGCGCGTATCAACTTCCGTAAAGACACCCTACACCGCTAGCCAAATGAAGGCGTCTACAAGAGTCTGGAGGCGTACAGTGAAATAGGTTAGTACTAATATTTTTAGTCATATTTACTCACAAAATGAACACTGCCATGATAACCACTGGCCGTGATAGCTAAAGTTAGCCAGCAATGCTAAAAACAAAGACACTGGAGAAGCCTGTTACTGCAGAACAAACACCTCGGGGTTGTAACGTTAGCTGCGTTTCTAATAAGAATACCCATTCCGTAGTTCCGACATCTTTAGGCAGCTATGTTAGCTTAATTACTGTAGACTTACCTTTCACGAAGTGGTCAGTTTTTTTAAATTTCTCCCGTTTGTGGGATACAACTTTCGGAACTCGAAAGTAACTCTTCTGTTTATCCCGGTTTACACAGCCGTAGGCGGCGCAAAACATCGCATTTTCCTGTTGTTATCCTGCTGACAAACCACTTCCTGCCCCCCCAGCTGCAGCTGCAGTTGTCACGTTCCACGCGACGTCACCCGAAAACCACCTATTCCTCCCCCGTTTAAGCTCAGTCTGATGGTCTCACATTTAATTTGATTTGCCCCGCGGCTTCTTTTACAGGGCGGGAGACCTCCAGGTTTGGGGCGGGAACGTCGACACATCCCCGCGGCCATGGCGCTCCGTCCTTTCCTGGCGGCGGTCAAACGGTGAGACGCCCCCCCCGCGTGTCCTGCCAGGAACGCAGCCCGGAAGCGAGTCTCACGCGGGTTCCGGTGTGGCTCTGGAGAAAGGAAGCGTTTCACACTTGCGAAGAAATAATACAAACGATGCGCGGGGCAGGCGGCGGCGGTCCGCTCACACAGGCGCCAACGCCGCCAGCTCTTGGTACCGATATTAGCTAACAACCTCTGCAGCGTTTTTTTTTTCTTCTCCTCCTGACAGATGTTTGTCCCCCAACCGATTCAACGGAGTAATGAATTTAATAACTCGGCTCCCCACCCTGGCTGACTGCTGGCGCCCCCTCCCCACCCCGCTCTTACCCTCACCCCCGCTGGAAATCCCATGTTAATGAAGGTTTATATGAGGCGCTAAATGCCGTAAGCCCGGCCCCGGTCTCATTATGTGGGCTTTCACAGCCAGTTAGCGGCTCCTCAGTCAGGCTTAGACGTCGTACGACACCGCCGAGTCCTGCCCAATGGGAACGCAGGAGGGGCAGTGGGTAGCTGGGTGGGTGGGGGTTCTGCGTGAAGGCCTGTCAGGGATAAAAAAAAAACAAAAAAAAACGTGCATCTGGGCTGTTATCACACGTTTACAATATTTTTTTTATTTTTTTTTTTCATCACCGTACCAGTTTCATAGCCTTCCCAAAGTACCTAAACAAATGTCACCGGGAGCGAGCGTGTTGTGTCATATCATAATAATTACGTCTTCTGTATGTATCTTAACCCATCACGGCGCGCTCCAGATCTATTTTAGATCACATTCATATCGCGCGATTGTGCATTTCCTCTCCTGCGGCCGCTGTCTTTTTTTTTTTTTGGGGGGGGGGGGGGGGGGGAGGGAGGAAAAAGCAATTTCATGGCGGGCTGGTGAGGCCCCATTGTGCCCGGAGATGGATGCGGTGCTCGCGCGCGGACGCGAAAGAGGGGCTTCACGTCCACTCAGGGCCCCTTTCAGGCCCCCTCACGAGGTCGCGCTCCTGCAATTTCAGCCGGTTCCGCCCCGCCGAAGTGATGCGCAACAGCAAAACTCTTCATCTTTTTTTCAGAGGGAAGCGAAATCAGAGGCTATTTAAGTCTTTTTTTTTTGTTTGTTTGTTTGTTTGTTTGTTTGTTTGTTTTCGTCTGGCTCCGACGTTTTAACGCCGCCGGTTTTCGCTATGACCAGATTGTGAAGAGAGTCGCTGCGAAAGAGCTTTTAAAGTGTTATTAAGTGAAAGTTAAAGTGGAAGCGTTGCTCGAGGAGCGCGGACGTCTTCGGTGCGCGTTCCATTAAGGCTGGAAATCCATTCCGGCGGAGGCACTGTGGCAAAGGATGCCGCTGAAAGATGCAGAATTATTGAAAAAAATTCAAAAAAATCATATCAGTGGTGTTAATGTCAGTGCTGCGTACCACACATGTTGTGGCACCAGCCATTTTTTTTTTTTTTTGATTGATTGAATTAACTTTCAATTTCTAATAAACATGTCTGACTTTGGGTGATAAGATTCTATTAATCACGACCTTTCAATTTCCAATTAAAATGATTACAATCTGGTTTAAATTTATTTATTTGTTAAAAACAACAACAACAACAACGACCAGTCAAGACGTTAATGCAAAGCATGGACACATGCAATGTTTCTGAGGCAAGAAAACGTTGCACATCAACATTTATGTGTATCGTGTTTTAATCGGGAGCTGCACACACAAACGTGTTTTTGTCTTAGCTGAAACAACGTTTATTATCTAAAGCTAACCAAGTGTCTTTGTGCCTAGAATTATCTATAGCATAATTGTAGCACTGATACATGTAAAAATAAATGAATTTGAGCTATTTGTCAAGGTCTGTGCGCCTGACGCAGGTTAATAAAACATAAAATGTTGAAAAATCCTATATAAACTATATAATCCCGCATCTATAGCTGCGTGATCCAAGTCAAAGATTAGAATCAGAATCATCTTTCGTTGGCCAACTTTGTGCACACAAGCAAGGATTTTGGCTTAACATTGGTTATTGGAGAAAAAAACAAACAAACTAAAAACTAGAATTAATATGTACAAGTCTAAATGTTACAATATGCACAGAATGGATCATTGCAAATAGAAATATAAGGTCGTGTACTGGTTCAAATTGAATTATAAGAAGTCCAAGGATGTATGAGCAGCAGGAAAGCTGTAAATGAGGTAGACGATATAGATTAGAAGAAAATTATCTGGTATTATCAAAACTTTAAAGCGATGTGGTTCGACCAGCGCACAGAAACCTGAAAACCTATCGGCAAACAATGCCCCCTTTTCGTCGGATATCAAACGTGGTAAATCCGACCATCGTCGCGTCAGCGCCACCTCCAGCTTGCAAAATAGACGTTTTGCTCATTCGTCCTTCTTTTTATTTATTCCCTCATATGCTCTTTCGCTCATTCTGAAGATTTATGGTGGCTCGTGTTTGTCGGTGGGTGAACCACCACCACCACCACCACCCCACCTACCCCCCCACCCCCACCACCATGGTGACCCCCCCTTGTCCCCCTCCCTGCACTAACTGCAAGGCGGCGCAGGCACACTCTATTACCTCTGGAATGGCAGTGGAATTGAATTAGCCCAGGGTGGCTTAAGCATGTGGGCTTGTGTGAACCTGTTAGCGGGGTGCGAGTGCATCATCTTTCACAATCAGCCGGCTGTGTGATGTACCCGGGAAAATGAGGCTGCTGTGACTCTGCAGATGGAGCGGCGCCTCGCTGGCGAAAATATATTCGCTGCCGTGGTTTTTTTATTTTTTATTATTTGTTTTTTTTTTTTTTTTTGTGGCGGGAGACCCTGCTAGCGTGTGGATGCAGAGATGCTGAAGGCCAATATAAGTAAAATATGAGGCAGAAATCCTTGAGGTTTGTGAACTGATATGACTTGTTGGTCAATTCTTTTCACAGTGAGTGATAGATTATTTACATTTTATGCATCACATTTTTAATATTATGTAATATATAATATGTAAATTTATGCAACACATCATAACGTCAAACTGCGTTGTACAAATATGGAAGCAAAACATCCCAGATGAAGACAGATGAAGCAGCCGTCTTATGCCTGTGACATCATTAACAGCCAAAGTCGGGAAATAAGTTTTGAGGTTACTCAGCGAGTCATTTTTACGGTTTGACGCAGACAGTGGCGGGCACAGAAAGTCATTGTTGCATTTCCTCTAGACCTCCCGTGTCTACACTTCCCAAACGGAAGTCCGGAAATGCCTGTGAGATCCCTGGAATTTCAATTAGAGCAGCTGTCAATCATCGTGGGACGTTTTTTTTTTTTTTTTTTAATAGCATCAGATAACGGCATCAGCAGCACACTGGAATACATATGAGCACGTATGACTACAGTGATGGGAAGAACAACGTTTATTTTTCCAGTAACGAGTAATCAAATGAAATGCGGCGCGTTACTGTAATTAAACTCATTAAAGCTGTTTATTTAACCCCAAGAAGAGAAATAATTTTTCCCTCATTGAGATAAAAGGCAGGAATTTTAGGTGAAATATGATTATGACAGATATGATTTGTCTCACGCTGTCCCACAGCAACATTAAAATAGTCTAGATTAGTATACAATGTTTTCTGTAAATTTCGATTTCATTGATTAAACATATTAAATATTTAGTTTTATTATGAAAAATTGATTATACAGTTGAATTTAAAGTTCCAGTAAAGGAGGGGGTGGGGATTCACTTTTTTTTTTTTTTTTTTTTTTTTGAACGTTTAAAAATGTAACACAGTAGTTACTTTCCCTTGGAACTTTTATAATGCATGTAACTAACTCAGTTACTTTTTGGGGAAAGTAACTAGCAACAACTAATTACTTTTATAAAGTAACGTGCAGAACGCTGTTTAAGAATACCCAATTATGACTGAAAAATTGATATAGCAAATACTTTTCAAAAAAATTTAACATGCTAACATGTAAGGAGAAGGATTAGTTACCTGTTCCGCAGGCAGCCACCAGGGGGTGATCAGGCTTTTTGTCTTACTTTTGTGGAGCGGCCGAGTTTTGCATGTTTATGAGTGAAGCTTCGGCTTTAGCGCGCTAACCAGCAGGCACCATTATTGACTTGTTCACCGTTTGGTTATGTGTTAGCATGCTAACTAATCGCAAACACAAAGCGCAGCTCGTTAGCAGACTGTTTTTTCAGGGACTCATTTACATGTTCACTCCAAGCCACATAAATCTTTATCATGATGTATTAATGACAACATTGGCGCCCTTCTGAATGCCTTACTCCCATGTGATGTGTATTTATTACTTTTATTTTACAATTGATTTATGTTATTAGTGTGGGTAAAAATATGAAACCTTTTTGGAACATTTGAAAGTCTGAAAATGTTGTGGTTATTTTTGTGTTGTTTTTGTTATTTTTTTAGTTTTTTACTAGTTAAAACGGGTATAATGGTCACTGTGGGTGAATAGTCGGGATTTATTTTAATCTTTTTCTTTTAATTTAATACAATTCTTGAGAAAAATGAAAAGATAGACTGTAGGAACAGGAAACATGAATAATTTACTGGGTCCCTGATGATCTAGATGGCCAATATTCTAATTTACCATTTTATTTTTTTGAAAATGCTGGAAATAATAACCAAAGAAATCCTGCTGGATTGCTAATTCAGTAATAATCTGTGTGTTTATGGAGTGTCACGATTGTCATGATTTAATCTCACAACTGCAAGGCGACGTTTTCTTATTACCGTTGATGAACCAGCCGCAGCGTTAATGAATTTTAATTTGAACCACATTTCGTTCTGAGAGTCATTTATTTTCTCGACCCCCGTAACATTTGCAGAATATTCACACGTCTACATAGCCCTTCATTCTCTCATGAACACTTTTGTGGCTACAAACAATATTTTCTCCGCCCCCCCGCATGTCAAAAGTGTAATATCCGAGGCGTCATGTGTGCCGAACCCCCAGAGAATTATCACCCGCCTTCTTTGGTTTTTATGGAGCGACTTCAGCTTATTGTTTATCTTTCTGGCAGCAACTTTACTGCTGCTGTGCTCCTTCCGCCGCAGAAACATCTGAGTTCATAAAATGTGGGGTGTCACCTGCAGTCCATTGTGCACGCTCGCCTCGCCTCGCCTGCCTGCCCGGGCTTCCTGCCTGCAGGGTTTCGCCGCATCTTTGAAAGCGCTTGGAGGAAGGAAAACACGCTATTCTTCAAGTGGTTGTTTTCTGAGCCTTTAGCGGCATTCTTGCGCGGACTATTGTCCCCGCCGCCGCCGCCGCCGCAGCCTTGAAAAGCCGTCAATTCATCACACATCTCTGTGTTTTTCTTCGCTAAAATTACCTCAGAGTCGAAGGACCTTCTGAGGGGCGAAGGGTTTCATGCTGCTGGGTGACAATGTTATCACATGGCACCCCAGGAAATGCGACTCTCCATAAGCGGCTCTGCGACTGGTCTATCTCGCGGTTCCCATAGCGTGGCCTCTACTCCAGACCTTGGACTCATGGAGTTACTGGAGATAAGTCTCGGAGTTGGCTCTCATCATTCTGCCGCAGACCTTGACTTTCTCCACCACATATATATATATAAAAAAAAAAAAAAGGTTTTTTTTTTTTTTTGAAAAAGGTTTTGTGGCACTTTTAGAAAAACAAATTGTGACATTTCAGGGAGAGAAAAAAAGGGGAAAGCGAGAGTTTCAGAGAGAAGTTGCAGTTTGTATTTTAAGATGAGATTCAAGCCATAGTGGTACAAAATTTTTCCTCTAACTGTTTTAGCTTTACATTAATCTAAATTCCAAAGTAATTGAACTAATTATGGCTTAACTACTTCTCGAGGGCTCTGATGGACAGACAGACTCCCTCCGTTCCGGACCCGCTCGTCTCAGGCAGCATGCAAATCAAGCGCAGGGCGTCTCACAATGGAGGACGCCACGCATGGTCGCTCCATCCAGCCAACGGGAGCCGCTCTGGAGAGCAATCAGCGCCGACTAAACCTGTCATATTGATGGATCTATCAGCCGCTGGCTGGAGTCCCAGAAGCCCCCGGCTTTGTGGACCGACCATATTGTCGGCTCAGTTTGAGCTCCAGCACCGGGATCCTAATCCTTCCCTCGCGCCGAACCGCCTACTGACAACTTTAATTACTGTACCTCAAGACTCCAGAGGAAGGGGCTCTCCGAGGCTGCCGACACAGTCAAATCAGGGATGGATTACGATTAGCGGCGGATCCGTGTCTGCTGTTGCGGCGTCGCCAAAGGTTGGGCTGTCCAGCTATTGTCACGACGATATCGACACTCAAGCTGTTAATGCCCAGCTACTCTTGGCATTTACCATCGGCAGCAACGCCAATCAGCTAACACTCAATATCTTCGGGTCTCAGGACCCCTTTTTTTGTGAGTTTCTGCCTCTTTCGAGCAAAAAACATTTCGCAATTTAGAATTTCATGCAAATATCTTTATTTTAGACTTCACAGCATGTCCACTGCAGAGGACAACGGAACAATTTTACTGTCGAAACGGGAATGTCAATTCAATTTTCTCATAAAAACTTTCCAAATCAAACTAAACATTCGGCCCGTAGCTTTTGTTGAGCTGCTGAACAGAATCCGGCGCACAAGGCCGCCTTTTGTTTTTCTGCATTCTCCATTTTTTTTCTCAGCATGAAAACACGGTTCCCTTCATCCCACTCAAACGCATTGAGATGCGGTTGGAAAGGCCAGGACGTCCTCTGCTGAGCACACCAGGACTTAGTGGGGTAGCTCAAACGAGTCGAAAGAAATAGACCAAAAACCAGAGTCCGCTACAGAGGACACAAATAAATAGGCTGGGTCACAGGAGGATATAACCCACCAGAATATAAATAAGCAAATATCTGTTTGCCTCTGTTAGAAAAGGGAGTTTTCCTCAGCACTGCTGATATTAATTGTTTGTCGTCTATGAACTATTGTTTAGACCTTCTTCTTGTTAAAAGTGCCCCGAAATAACTTCTGCTATGAATCAGATTTGAGGATTTTCTTCTTTCGGTGCTAATTAAACATCTCATGGGGGTTGGACGGCTCGACGCGCAGCACAAGCAACCTCCGGACGTCGGCATGGGCTAGATTTTTCTTTCCAATGTTCACACGGAAAATATCATAAAGTTGATCACTATTGATCA
>CAAKHG010028680.1:8049-29214 GCA_901007715.1 Dactylopterus volitans
ACCCCCTACAGAAAAAAAAAAAAAAAAAAAAAAGAAATCACCACCATAGCACAGTGACAGGCTGTCAGGCAGAGGGCACCAACCTCCACAGGGCCTTGGCTGAGAGTCTGCCCATCTGGGGGAAAGAAAGAGGGGGGCAAAGGCCAGGGGTTACGATGGGAGACAAAACGCAGGCGTCCACTCACACACACACACACACACACGCACACACACTTCCTCCACACTGATGATGTTGACTCGTTTCCCTGCCCGATTCAATCACCGCGCAGGTGGGTTAGGGTTAGGGTTAATTAAAAAAAATCCAAGTCCATCGAAGTATCAAACGGCATTTTTGATCAAAAGCGGTAATAAAAAGGTTTTTGGGTATGAAAAGTTTGAAGCACCGCGACCGTGTTTTCGTGCGAGTTAAAGCAGAGCGAGGCTTCATGGAACTCTCCGGAGCTGCTCTTTGACTCGTGATTGCGAGTGTGAAACAGGTGATTTGCCTGACAGGAAACAAGTCGTACTTGTTCTACACTTTTACACCGTGACCTGGTCACCAGCCCATTTTCCTAACCACTAGACCATACGGGCTCCTTCTGTGCTATTCCAACCTGAGGCGGCACCCAGAGGTCAGCTGAAATCTATATGTAGGACACACACAATCTCGGAGCTCTTGGATTCCGCTCACTGCACCTCTGGAGTCCGCAAATGTTTATTTTGATGCCAAAGAATCTCGGTGGTACTTGGCTACTTGGCTCCAAACACAATAACACCGCAGATGCTGAATATATTCACTAAGTGAGCAATCAGCAGCAAAGTGGGCTGAAAATTGCACTTATACCACGCCCCCCCCCACACACCCATGATGATATGCATAGAGGAATAAATCAGAGAGCAAAGGAAGGGGCAGAGGGGCAAGGGGGAAAAGTGCTATCACCTGATCTGTCTTATCTCACAAAGTGGCGGGATGTGTCACCTCAACTCTTCAGCAGAAGAGATAGAACCCTCCTAGCACATTTTTATGTGAAAGATTTCTATGAAATGATTGCTAATCTATGCAAAAAAGCAATCAGTGCTTCATTCATAATGCATGAGCAACGAGATACCAGTTTTGCAACGCTTCTGGATTATTAGATGTTATCTTGAATGCGGCGGATGAAATATGAACACTCCTACCTGTCCTATTGTAATTACATGACTGAGGTCTACATGCACGCCGAAGGAGGGAAAAATGTGCAGTAAGAAAGTGACGGAGAGACGGACAGATAAGTAACATCCATTACTATCTGACTGCAAATAGCTCTAGATGGGAATATTTGTTTCTAACAGCTTTATGTATCCATTTGCACCATGATTTATCAACCTAAAAGCTGTGGTTTTAAGTACATCTGGCTGACATTTTAATGGTCCATCAATCACATGGTGTCATGTGATAACATTTTGAGATCATCCTCCTCCCTGAGCCTCTCAGAGAAAGAAAAAAAAAAAAAAACTGAATCCAATGAATTGGCTGCAATCCCGGTGAAATGATGAGAACCTATTTCTAATTCAAAGCAAGTTCAAAGTATGAATGTTAGATAAGCCGCTTCTTAAATTAATGCAAATCAAATTTCATTTAGGATATTTTTGTTCTGCACAGACTCTAATGCACCGAATATATTTCTGTGCCAGTTCTAAACTGCGACTTAAAGCCTGACTAAAAAAAAAAAAATTCCTGTTAGGATTATTGGCTTCAGATTATTAATTGCATTGCATTATCGGAATAAAAATGTGTTTCTGGTACCAGAACACGTAGACTAAATTAAACTGCATATAGTGGATAGAGTGCTGGAGATCAAGCTAACGGCTTCGTTTTAAAGCAGCAATAGGTAGTTTTGCTGGGCATCGACCACCTCGGCTGACACGAGTGGATGTTTGAGGACTTTGGTGCATTTAAAAAGGCAAATTTTGCTGATTTTTCCACCAGATTTGTATCAACACAACTGTACTTCATTTCTTTGCATGTCCACCCACAGCTGGATGCGGCGAGCGTTGGCTGACCCAACCAGGATCGCTTGACCTCAGCACTCATAATTCCACTTAAGTCGATTTTCAGTCTCTCTCATGTTCAGACAACCAACTGCCACTTCCAGGCGGGCCGGGCAATAACTCTTAACGGGCGTGTCAAACGCCAAAACACCCATCCAACAAACACACACACACACACAGGCGGCCGAACCGACAGCCGTCAGAGTTACTGACATTAGCCTAAACTCTCATAAGCAGGACGCCAAACTTTTGACATGTGCTAAAAAATATTTATGAAAATGTCTGCAACGCTGCCATTTTAATAACAAACGCCGCTTCTCTGCTTACCATGTGCTCAGACGTCCGTGTGGTTTCGCCGCCTCACCTTTTTTTTTTTTTTTTTTTTCCCCCCCTTTCCATTTTTCATTCAGGATCCTGAAGTAACATCATGTCTCCGGCGGCTCTCCTCGATCCATATGTGGTCCAAAGCTGCGGCTTTGCGATGGGGAACCACGGCGGCCTCATTATCCACAATGCATCTCTGCTCGCCGCTGTATTGCTCTGTGCTGCTGTGAAGGCCTCTTCCGCCTCCACAGCAGTCGGGTGCTGCAATTGCTAACGGCTAACAGCGATAGAGTGAGGCAAGGATCTCACCTCTCCATTTCTCTCTTTTTAAATTTTTTTCTGTTAACCTATTTTTTGTTTTGTTTTTTTTTAGTTATTGATTTGTGCGGGGGTTTTTTCTTTTTAAATTCTGAGCTAATTCCTGGTACCATGAGGCGTCAAGCCCCGCTCACTGGAGATCAAAACCTCTCGTCTCAAGTGATGCGACGCAAGAATCAAAAGAATCACAGTTCACAGTGTCACAAGTTAGAGTCCCATCAAAATGACCCTGAGGTTATAATCTTAAAAATGTTTTGAAAAATAATTGCTTATTGGGGCATTAACGCACTGAACTAAGCGGAGGGACTTTGACCTTTCCTAATTTCGACGCAGTGTTTGTAACGCAACCTCGGTTCAACTGGTCCCCTATATCACACGCACAATACCCTCAGATTGTAGCGCAGCCTCGCTTCTTCTCACTACTGATTTTTTTTTCTGTCTCTCTAAACAGAAACTTTAAATTTCAGTGTCAACATTTCTTTATTTCATCTGGAGCCCCAGTGAAAAAGCACCGTCAGACTTCATACTATTACACCCTGGCCAACTTCGACACAGGGGATTTGCTCTTAAAATGGAGCACAGAAAGGATGAAGGGTGGTATGAAAATCAATGAGGCTTTTCAAAGGCAACAAGAAACACCGGCGCCTTCGCCTGCAATTAAACAAGAGTGCTCCTCGTACTGAGGGATGACAGAGTATGTTGCAGGTGCCCTCTTCACAGAATCAATTACAGGATCGATACAATGACATGATACAATTCCATGATGGAAAAGGGAACGAGGACTGAAAGTCGAACTGTGTTATGCGTTTCTGATGTTTACAATACTACAGCTCAAGCAGATCTATCCACTCGAGGGCCCATCTCGTCACAGCGCAGCCCGGGCTGAACTAAACACATCCTGCAGGTGGAAACCTCCGACGAATTATTTTGTCAAAAGGCTTAAGCGGCCTGCAGGTCGTCCCCCCCGAAAACAAAAAAAAAACAAAACAAAAATGGTTGCAATATTAATCGGGGTGGGTCACATGATGAACAGCAGGGTAGAAAAGGTGAAAAAAAAAAAAGGTCTGCACAACCACATCATGTTTGGTATTCATGACCTTTCTTAAATATTTGCTTTGTGGCCACACTGGCGGTGCTGCTACAGGCTATCAGATGGACGGCTATACAGAGCTGCTAAGAGATTTACAGTTCAGACTAATAAGTCTTGACAAGAACTGCACTAGGTATTCAACATTCCAAGATGACAACACTAATAACCTCTGTGAGCATCGAGCTTTCAATCTAAGAGCTACTCGCAGAGTGAAATACTTTAGCATCTACTCGCTTTGCGCAGACAAGCGTGGTCGCCAGAGAGACACTTGCAGCTGGGATCCCTTATGATGCTCACATTTTTTTTTTTTTTTTTTTTTTTTGGATTCTTATTTTGCTCTTGTGAAGCCATGAATTACTAGATCATTTCACGTCTTGGAGGCTCCGGAAATCATTCCGCAGGTGACAGTCGCAACATCTGACACATCTGGGCAACGAGCTCCTGGAATGACATGCTAAAGCAATTTAAGGTGGGGCGAGCTGAAACTGTCCTGTGTTGTGGTCTTTATGGTGCGCCAACAAACCTAAAACAATAATACAAACCCCTCCCACCCATCTAAAACTAAATCCGCCGAGTTCCTTGACAGCGCTCTTGCACCCTGCTGTCTTAATCGGACCCCCGCTACTAACACCGTCCGCCACCTCCCACTTACCGAAAGGGCAAACACCCCCAGGAGGATCATGCAGCCCATCATGACTGAGAGGAGCTCATGATGTTGATGTTGCCTCTGTCGCTGTGTCTCCATGAACGCTGGGAGAGGATAGTGGCCCAAATGTTCCTTGCCGAGCCCCGTCTCCGTATTCCCCCCCCCTCCGACACGGACACCGTGATGTTTAATATTACAGACACACAGGTTTTTGTGCCAGATAACGATAGCCGACACCACATTGTGACGCCTCTATACCCGTATATGCAAAGGCAATTTGCTCTGTAGGAATTCATATGTATATGCACTGAAGCCCTGTTAGGGGAAAACCAGCAGCCATCAGCAACATGACATCTTGTCAGTCAGGTCTAATTCTGTATTCAGACTTAATGGCTCCTGACAAGCTTTTCACCAGTCGACTTGAGGGACCAGAGGGAAAGCGCCACGGCGAGCATGACCACTCAGCAAATTCACATTTAGCATTTCATTCCCTATGCTTGGACAAAATGAATTATACATCCTTGATTCTGCCACATTGATCCACCCAGACAAAACTGCTTAAACGTTGCACGTTAAATGACTTGCACTTCACTCCCGCGACGCCGTATCTCTTCCGATTCTGACATTCCCTCTCTATCCTTGACCCCCTTTCTCCCCTCCCCATTCTTGCTCTGTTATCTGAAATAATCTCACGGCCTCCTTAAATTCTATTCATCAGAGCAGAAAGAAGTAGGCGCTGACATTGATAAAAAATAAAAAAAACAAACAAAAAAAAAACCATCTGTGCCTCGCAGGGGTAGAAAGGAACGAGAATGAAGCAGAAAAGAAAGAGAAAGGGGCTTCAAATGAAACAGGCTCTGTTGTCTCCCTCTTGTCCCCCCTCGTCAATGCCATTTCAATTGAAAAGCGCAGTGGTAATTAAATTCCAGCAGGGGTTAGGGGCAACTGTGTGGCGCGCTGACGGGGGGCTGCCCTGACATAAAGATGACACAATTCAAGAGGACAGAGGGGGCGCCGGGCGGAAAAGGAGGGAGGGTGACAAATGTCGTTTATTCACGTACGCTGCCACACTGGCGCTACTCAATCTTCATGGCATTTAAAAAGTAGAAAATGGATATTCGGAAACTTGCGAATCCCCACAATGACCTTTTCCCACAAATCAGGGATATTATAAACAGATCTGTCATCTGTATCTGTGGCATTTGCAGATTATTTTCTAATGTTTCGTCGGATGAGAGATTAGATGAAGAATTTAGGAAGGTGTGGGTGTGGGTGTGTGTGTGCGTCTGTGTGCGAGTGTGAGTGACTGTGTGTGCGTGTAGGGACAAATGTGTGACTCACAGAAGGACGCTGGCTGCTGTTGAATCACACGGCGCTAATTCAGAGGCTCCAGTGAGGCTGCACTGTCCCCCACTTAACATCCATTACTGGCTAAACACAGCAAGCTTCTAACAGAGGCAATTAACAGCACATACAAAATACGACTATGAGACTAATATTGAAGCAAACCACCGGGTATATTTTTTAAGAACAGATGGGTAATGATCATTATGAAGGTCTTTGGTCGCAGCAAACCTTTTGCATGTTAGCACTAATGTGCAAAGACGCAGCAGTTTACTGTGAGGACTTCAGTCAAAGCGGCAAACATTTGCAGTCATTACAATTCATGAGAGTGAAATCCATACAGGATTTTACAGATTATTATTTCTTGGAACAAGCTTCATCTTATACATTGTCCTCCATTATTCATGATGCGCAGAAAACATGAAAGCGCTTTTCCCTTTCAGTTGGCGTGTTTGTTAAATGCAAAGCCCCGAGCAAAACGGCATCTAAATTATTCGTCCGGTTTGGTTGACCAGCTAAACAAATGCTGGCTGACCTTGCTGCTGAAAACATTCGGATAAAACTACAAAATTAATTCCGCCGCTGCAAAAAACTTTCACGCCGCACAATTTTTCCCCAGAACCGCCGTTCCAAATCCATTTAAAAAGCATTTGTGCACTTCTAATGCCATCTATTGGCCAAAGAGGTCATTACATACAGCTTTACGCTCCAGTGCTGTAAGCTCGAAAAGCAAAAAAGGAGGCTCCAGCCTGAAAACAAAAAAAAAAATCTTTTCATTGACTTTGATTAAAATATATATCTTATTTATTAGACGATTTAGTTTAAAAATGGTAGAATGTTTGCAGTTAGGAAAGTTAGTCTATAATCTGACGTCCTTTGGATCCCTGCAGCAGTTCGGCTGTCCTATTGTTCATTGGGTGCGTCTGTGTGGTGGTTTAGAATCTCCAGAATATCCTCCTTAACAGAGAGGGGTGAGTGCACCTGAACGCCCGGCCCGCCGATGCTCGTCTCCCAGCAGTCAAAGCCGCAGTCTTTCAAGTCCTGAATTATGCTCTGGACAACCGAGGAATCCGTCTCTGCAGAGCAAACGCATCACTTCAATGAAACATGCAGAAACACCATTTACTACAACAGCTGGTGTCGAAGATCAAGACCGACGTGAACCAAATATGACTCGACCTGCCCGAGGAGGTCACGGCAGTCTTCTATCAAGCTCTTCATTCCAGTTTTACTTGTTTACATTTTGTCGTAATGTTTTTTACTCTTTCATAGTCATATTTGTGATATTTTCCTTTTGTACCTGCTTTCCAAATTGGCACTTTGTCTCTTTTCCGCGTGTCTTTTATTGCTCCGCTTTCCTCTATGTACGTTGAGCACTTTGTCAATCTGTTTTTGAAGAAAATACTCTAAAGAATAAGTTCCGGTCTGAAACTAAGACTGCGCTTCAAATTGGAAAAAAAAAAAAAAATCTTAAGCTTTATAAACAAGAGTAGCATTTAGCTCAGTGATAAAAACAACCAAACCTGGTGATTGCTTTCATAACTCAAAGAGCTTGCAGACTTAAAGGAGGCATTAGAGATGACGTGTCTGAAAAATTTGGTGGTTGTACTTCACACAGATGGAAACATTTGCCGACAACACGGCTAAAAAGCACTTGGAACTCTATTTTAAGGATTTCAAACAAAATACAATTCAGTATGCTACAGGCTGCAGGCATAAACACAGACTGAGCTCACAGGTTATTTGCTTGTTTTGTCAGAGGGGATGATAAAAAAAAATAAAATAAAAAAAAAAAGTTGCCTTTTAACCAGTTGCGCAGTGGTGCCCCCACACCAAAGGACCCTTCTTGTGCGGCTTTGCATCATTTTCTGCCACTCAAGCGTGTGTTTCAGAGGGGCGGAGGGGAGTGAGGACGCATTTGAGGAAAACAGAGCGTTTGTTGTTAGCAGGAGTCTGACAGTCGGCCTCATCAAAACGTCTCTTATCGAACCGAATTAATCATGAAACAAATGAACTGGCGGATGGAGGACGGCGTCACCAAAACGAGAGATTAATTCTAATTATGTGCATCAATTAAACTTAAGAGAGGTAATTAAAAAGACAACAACACACTTCTACAGAGAGGACACAAAATCACTTTACCCTTTGTGCAAACATTTCGCGGGCACGCGGGGACGCGCCGCGCCGACTTGTCAGTTCAAGAATCGCTGGTGGGAGCGAATGGAAATAAACTGTCGTACCTGGTCTCAGAAGAGTGATGCCGCAGCCGCCGCCCCCCGCGCCCGTCAGCTTGCTGTGAAGCCCTCTGGCGAGCGTGACCTGGCACAGCATGTCTAGGGAAGGGTGTCCCACTCCCATCACATTCAGGTGGTGCTGGTTGACGTCGATGAGCTCCTGGAAGTGATACAATGCGGCTGTAAGATAATATCTACCGCCTCGGGCAGGGAATCAGTGCTGTGGATATTAATATGGAATCTGTCTTAAAAAAAAAAAAAAATGTGAATGCTACGAAGATTTCAAGTACTGTAATTACATTTTGCCACCGTGTTGGGTCAGCTCGCAGTGCAAGGCATCTGTCCATATTTCGTACCTCTAGAATGTTGTAGTGCTCCCCTGTGATTGGGTTGCAGGTCATCTCTAAGAGGACCTTCTCACAAGTGCAGGAAATGGCATCTACGGAGTCAAGCACTGGGGTCAAGATGGAGGGAAACTACAGGAGAGTTAAACAAGGAAAAAAAAACAACAACACATGAAATCAACATCCGATGGGCAAGCACATTTAAAAAAAAAAAAAAAAAAAATCCTGACTGTTGGGAGATGGATAAGCCGTATACAAACTGAGCTCAGAAAATGGCAGGTTTGACTTTGGCTTTGCTCCCGCCTGATCAAAACACACACCATGCAGGTCTATCTATGTATGAGGCAGAAATCTGCACACCTGCTGGTGTCACCAAGGCAACAGCACACAGGGGTGCTGGCTAAGAGTTTAATTTCAATATTTTATGAAGGCACTCAATGCCAGGCTCTGGAGTATCTGCCACGCAAAAGCATCAGCTATTATATTAATTACGGTGTCAGACAGTAACACAGGGGAGGAAGAAACTATTTAGTACCTTGTTAATTTTTTCCTTCACCTTGGCAACAAGTATCTTGGTGCTGCGTGGCACTTTGGTGTTAGTGAGGAGGATTCTTAATAACGGCACCCTGGAAGTAAAGCAGACAGATTGAGTGTTCAACCAGATTTATTTTTCACAGGCGCCGCTGATATAATAACTTTACCCGAGCAAATTATTAAAAAGGCTGCGATTTTACTAATTTGCTTTTTTTTTTTTTTTTTTAAATTAAGTGAAGCAAAAATTAAAAATCGGTGCCACTACCTGCTCAGTGGAATTATCTTCCCAGCCAGGAACCTCAACATGCCACCTACGGGGAGAGAATTTAGAACCAATTAAATGGATAAAACATCGGATGGCAGTGTATTGTGGCGCGGCGATGGTCCGCTCTGAAATGTTGTCGGACCAGCGAGGAGGCATAACGCCACGCCAGGCCTCACCCCACGTCCCCACGGCGTTGTCTACTCCAGAGGGATTGCCGTGGATGATCATCTCCCCTTGGAAAGCCCAGCTGTTGATCAGCTCCAGGTCCTCCTGACACCACCTGCACCCATTTGCCAATGAAAAGAGGAGCGCTCGCCACAAACCGCATTTGACCCGCCCGTGTATTCATCTCTCCCCGCCTCCTCACCCCTGGTTCCGCATGTGGTCGGGACAGAATCGACGCTGTTGGCCAAGTTTTGTGCACACAAACAAGGAGTTTGGCTCTGGTTTTAACTTTGCTCACACTGCACAAGAATTTAACATTAAAAATTGGAAAAAAAATACACTAAATAGAACTAATAAGTACAAGTCTCCATGTCACAATACATACAGTGCAAGTTGAATTGCACTGTATGCAGTGTGGGGATGTGCAGTATAAATAGTCAGAATACTCTACATGAGATACTTCATGCACAGTATGTTCTGTAAATGATATTTGTTGAAACTTATTTGTGTCAGCAATATTCCAAAATTCTTGTTGGATAATTGAACTGCAGTTATTATTGACGGCTTATTTTAAACAACTACATGAGTCTGCAAAGTATAAATCTATATTCAGCGTTCATGTTTTGGGAGGTGCATTAAACCATCAACGCCTTGCAACATAATGCGAGCCATTATAAAAATACCATCTGTTGGCTAAACATTACAATGGCGTTTACAATCTTCTGCTTTTGTTTAGGATTTTTCCTAAAGAATCCCGTGTGTGGTAACTGAAATGTGTCTGGTGGTGGATCGGAACTGAAATGATCTGGAAAGACTGCCTGGACAAAAAGCGGTGCACTTTCCCCCAGTAATGTACATTTGCCTGATGGCTGAGTTGCAGGACAAGACACGCGCCCATGTTTGTGAATTAAACAAGCGGGGGACTTTAGCAGTCGCAGCTAATGTGGGTTGTCTGCTCAAGTCTGCGGTTCTGCCGCTGCGAAAGCGGGGCGGCCATCTGGCTCAGTGTCACTGCCTGTAAGGATCCCCGTGTTTGCACATTATTGATTCGCTGCGTCGAAATAAACTCTCGGGTTACATAGACTGGTAGCGGCGTGGCGTTTCGTTGCGCCGATGGGGGGAGCAGCGTGAAGTAAAAGATTTGAAAAACGCACAGTTTTCCCTTTTCTTTCATTTTGCGTAACACATTAACATTAACAGAACAGATATGGATGCTCGTGTGCTTGGATTGTATTATACCGTAAAGGAGTTTATCCTGCGGAACTCCAACCATGAGCACATTTTAATACTAGAGAGTTATAATCAGGGCATTTAATTATTCACAAATGTCAAAGCTAATAACTTTGCACAGAATGAGACCACTGTGAAGTAAAATCGCCTCCTTGATTTAATCTGCTTGTTGGGGGTGGGGGGGTTTAAGCCAAAAAAAAAAAAAAACACCCAGTTGAAGAGTCATTATCAAGCAAAATAATTCTGTCCACACTTTAAATAATACATGTAGACCACTGTGGCGCGCACTCACACACGCGCAGCTCAAGATGAAAGTCTCCCTTGATGTAATGTCATTACCTGGCAGTGTGATCCCACTCTTTGAGAGGGGTGGGAATGGCTCCGCTCGCACAGAGCAGAGCTGCAGCTAAACACACCGAGTAGGCGGCACTTGACCCGAGCCCGGCTCCGGCTGGCAGCTCCGACCACACACACACCGTCAGGCTGGGCAGCTCGCTGAGGAGAGATTAATTAAACCTCAGCTCTCGTGAACTTTACAACCCTAATTAATCATAGCAATTCTCATTTACAATCGCTTTTGGCGAATTAAAAAAAAACAGATTAAAAAAAAAAGTACAGACTGACCATGTAAATATACAGCCATAACATTATGACCACTGCATGTTTACCATAGAATATACTGCAACAGTCAACAATCTGTTTCAGAGAGGTTTTGAAATATTTTAATGTTTGCTATTGGGACTGTAATTTGTGATGCTGTTGAACTGTACTGGGTGATACTGACAGGTGTCCCTAATATTTGGGTCATCCCACTCATACGTAATAGGTTGTCAAAATATTCGTGACACCTCTCCGTGTAACCCAGTACAGCTCAAAAGCGCCATAAAAATCCCAGTAGCAATATGAAAAGTTCAACCCCTCTATAACAGATTCATTCAAAATTCAACATAAAACTCCTCCTGAAGGGAGAATCTGTTCTGCATTATATTCTGCGGTAAGCATGCTGTGATCTTTATGTTACGCTTGATCTGCGCATTTTCCCCGTTCCTTTCTTTACATTCGCAATTGCTGGTACAGACCTTGCGGTACACGCACCTGCATAAGGAGCATGCAGTATGTAGTAATGCAAACACCAGCGTACAAACAGAAGCTTACTTGACAATGCCGTCAATGTCTGTCAGCGGAGCGGCTTTTTGGCAGACAGAAGAATACTCTAAACTAATTGTCCAGCTCTTCTCTCGAGGGAAAACACATCCAGACTTGTTAAAGGCTGCAGTGTGGCTTCGTGCCAGACTCTCATTAGTGGCCATCCTGTCAGAACCCATCACCTCTCTCAGACACGCCAGCAGCGTGTCGGCGCCGATTAAACATCCCGGCAACCTGAAGCTCTAATGTTCCTGAGCATCTTCCCTGTTCACAGCTGCTGGAATCACCACGGCCAACATCCGCCCGTCCTGTCCGCCTCTCTTTAGCATCTTCATTTCAAGGAGGAGTGGTTTTTCTTTTCTTTTTTTTTTTGGGATGCAGTGAAAATGACCCCCTTAGTCGCACGCCGCACTTACATCAATAATGATTTGTTTCTTCCCAAATAAAGCAACTGCATGAGAGCTTGAGAGACTGATGCTACTCAAGAAACGCACGTGTAATAAACCTTGACATATTAGTGTAAAAAAAGGTCAGGTGGCAACAGTACAAGGAATATATTTTTGTAGATAAATTAGCCCAACACCACCACACACAACAATATACATATTGTCATATTGGACTGCATATACAGCGATCAAGCATAACATTGTGACCACTGCATGCTTACCATAGAATACAATGCAACAGTCGTGCAATAGTAAAGACTTTTATGCAGATTTTTTACTGGTGTTGACATATTTGAATGATTGTTTTTGGGACTGTAATGTGTGATGCTGTTGAACTGGACTGGGTCACGCGGAGAGATGTCGCTCAAACAGATTCAATAAAAATTCGACATAAAACTCCTCCGGAAGGGAAATTTCACTGCAGGGCTGTTGCATTTATATTCTATGGGAAACATTCAGTAGTCATTATGTAATGCATGATCAGTGTATATATACTGCATATAAAGCATTTTGCTGATTGGTAGAAAACAAAAACCAAAGTTCCTTTTTAATTACTTAAGCACAACCTGTCTGTTCAATCTGATAACACAAATCAGTCACATTAGCTTGTAGCTCGCACAAAAAAAAGTCATTTATTCAGGCTACAGATTCCCTAAAAGGCATTAGGTGTTTAGTTAGAGCTATAGATCAAGAGATTTAGAGCTACATATGTCAGCATATCAACATCACTTTCCATAGTTAAAGAAATTTATGATGCACTAATTTTAAGTTACAGCTGACGCCTATTTGTTTAGTGTTTTTTTTTTCTAAATGTATGTTTATGCTTGTATCAGCATTTAATCACAATACACAACAGACATTAACAGAAGTGGAATAGCACTTTCTTACACTATACTCCCTTGTCCAATATATAATCAGACAAAAACAGTATTCAGCCTCTGCCGCTAAAAACTGTGTATTAACTTTTCCAAGTTTGTAAATCAATTATTCATGAGTTCATGTCCCCATTGTCCAGGATTTGGGCCTGAACATTGAGCTTACAGAAATCTCACTAAGAAGCCCCTCCTAAGAACACATGACAACATGAGCAGAAAAATATTCCATGATCTTACCATGATCGAAACAAGGAGAGGTAGATGTAGAGGAAGGCTATGGTTGACATTTTGCAAGTATCCACGTTTCCATTTGTCACGCCGACAAATTCACGCAGCCTTGTCAGAAGCTCAGCATCCAGGCGCTTCATCTCCTGATTACCTGTTAAGAAATGAGAACAGCAATGATCATATCACCATCATAATAAGACAGCAGTGAAACATACACGAAAGGCAGAGCACGTAATGAGAATGATTAGAAAATAACTTCCCTGATATTCATTTGACCAAAAGAATGTTGGCTCAGTTTTGTTTGGGTGTCAAATCTGATCCGAAATATTATCTCATAGTTTGGCATGCATTTCCACAGTGACGCATTTTTCTTAAGTGACGCGAGCAAGATGACAATGAGCTGTATATAGATTTTTAGCTGAAATTCAAGTGGAATTGCGGCAACAGTTTCAACAATTACAATCTTTATACGTAGTTGATCATTTTCAAGGGCTCAAAAGTAACTGAACAAACTATTAATTATAAATGTCAACATTGTTTTGGGTTTTTTTTTTTATTTAACCTTCATTTAGCCAGGTGGCCCAATTGAGAGCCAATTCTCATTTCCATTGAGGACCTGGCCAAGAGGCAGCAAAGGAGGCAGGCAGATACAAGAGTGTACACATAAAAAAACAATTTTACACCATATCATAATAAAGACAATGATGTTTAATTTTAAGGTTCATTTAAAGTTTAAATTTGGGAATAAAAATCATTTGGATTATCACCTAATTCCTCCCTGGAGATGCTCTGCAGCCGCTTTCGGTTGCTGCTTGTTCGTGGGTCATCCTGCCCTCAGTTTTGTCTTCAGTATGTGAAAAGCTGGGTTGAGATCTGGGGACTGACCTGGCCACTGAAGAATATCCTCTTTTTTTTTTGCCTTGAGAGGCTATTGGTTTCTTCTTTCCTATGTTTTGAGGCATTATTCATCTACACTATGAAGCCCCAGTCACACAGGTTTTTTTGGCCAGATCTGTCTTGGGTTTCTACTTAAGTAATGAAATCACTGAAAAGCTTCAAAGCTTGAAAAGGAGCATATCTTATAGGGCAGGCGTGTTAGGAGGACACCTAAAACATTCTCAAGGGGTGTCCCATAGTCACCTCATTCAGTGGCACTAGGCAATGTGGCGATTTGAGAGATTTGGAATAAAGTATACAGTAAATAGTAAAAACAAATGATAAAGTAAATGAAATGTATAAGAGCCTCCAGCTCAGCAGGACCCCCGACTTACCACATGAATATGGAGCAAGCTTCTTCAGTTCAGCCAGGTCCCAGCGGAGGAAAAGGTCAATATTTGGGAGGTTGATGCAAACCTTACCATTAGCGGTGGCTTTTAATCTTAAGTATGTTCTCAAGTTCAAGCTCACAGCCAGCGCAACCTGTGATGGAGAAACAACGAGCAAAATAGTCAAAACCTCACTTTCTGCACATAATTTCCAAGTGGCACTGTGGTTTCGTGCTCCGCTGCGAGTGCCACTATCAGGCCAGCTGACAGTCTTGCCCTGGTCCGGGACGAGATAATCTGGGTCCCTCCTTTTCCCTTGCTCCTTCTCTCCTGTTCCTCTCCTCTCCTCTCATCTTCCTCTCCTGTTCCCCTCCTCTCCTCTGCTTTCCCTCTCCTGTTCCTCTCCTCTCCGGTCCCTCTCCTCACATCTCTCTCTGCAAAAGACTAGTGACAAGCATTTACAATAATGTTAATAACATTAACAAACTACACATAAGCTGCTAGTGCCAAATATGTATTGGAATTCTGACACCAGCAGGAAATAAATGAATATATTCACCATCCATTGCATTTTAGGCTACTGCCGGCGTGCCATGTTTAGATTTGAACTCCAAATGCCATGCGCCGAACTTGCTTTGAGGCAAAATCATCTAGGTCTTTAAAGTCCAGTTTCTTGGCAAGTTGGCGCTCTGTGGAGAGCTTTGCCAAACCGTTGCGCCTCTCCAGAGACATGTTAGAGCCCAAGCAGTTTTATATTATCTTCATTTTACTGAAGGCGCGCTCACCTCCAGCCACAGTCACAGGCTGGAGACAGGAAAACACGCAGCAAGACACACAAGTCTCCATAAGTGCTCTGCAGTCCCACCGTGTGTGTGGCATTAAGTAGGTCCAGAAGTCCAAGACCTAACCCTAACCCACTATATGTTTTCTTTAAGCGCTGAATTTGGTCTTCAAGGGACTCTGCGAGGCCATTATTAAATTTCTAGGAGAGCTTTGAGCATGACGCGCTGATGCTGTCCTGTGGCATATCTCTGAATTTCCGCAGGACACAGAACTGATCACATATCTGCTGCATTGATGAGCGCCATATGTGTAGTTGCGAGATTACGCTGTCCATTGCAACATGAAACACTCCATCTCTGAATGGGGTCTCTGGGCTTCGCTCCTCCGTCTCTTGCTTTTCTGACTCATCAAAGAAAAGCTTCCTCTGTCTCTCATTTCTAACTGGGATTTGATGCCCATGGACGTGGCAGCAGCAGTCGCCCCTGTCAGAAAACTGTCCCAAGAGGGACGTACGCAGGCGAGCTCCTCCTCCAGTTCCTTTATACTGACAGCTTGCACATCAAGCGAGATGGCTGACGACCGGCTTGCAAGGTTTTCATCCCCTATGCATTAAAACACCTTGACCCAAAATGTGAGGAGCAAAACTGCATTAAAAGGACTGAAAGTAGGTCTTTAGACCCTGTGGCTTCACTGGTGAGCTTGCCTGCAGTGATGAGGGTGTCTAATGCCTGGATCGCACCGGGCAAATGTTTTGCCACGGGGCGCACCACCCCTGTCCGCGCACTCCATCGTGTGTCAGCCAAGCTGTGCAGAGAACAACCCAAAACTTCTTTGTAAGATTTCCCATCGGCGAGGGCCGCCAATGAGTAGTTTTCTAGTGATTGTTCCACCATTGTGGCGATTTCGTCTCCTGTCTTTTGTGAAAAGTCCTTAAAATTCAAGGAAACGTTTGTTGCTTTGCCACACACCCTCAGGGGAAGTTTGACCGACATACCTCAGCAACAGTACATTTTGCTCCAAGTTTGACACACCTGGGGTTGCATCACATATTAGGGAATACACGTTGTTTCCTGCCTTTCCCTCAAATTAGTGTTTAGGACACGCTGAGCGCAAAGTTCAATAAGGCTTCTCTGACGGAGCTACCAAACTCAGCCGTTTCTGTCAAAGATAATGTGTCGTGTCAGGCTTTTATACAAGCCAGTGGATGTTCACGTTAAAGCTGGTCAGTTAGGTTACGTTACGAGGCGGGTGAACATCGGCCACGCCGTTTCTTACCTTGCTCACTAGGTCCAGCGTCACCTTCACCACCTTTTTCTAAAATATTTGTTAAGAGAACCTCTAAGATATCTCTCTTCTTCATCTGTTTCTCTCTCTTGTCCTGGCACCGGACTTGTGCTGACCGGAGACTTTTACCGTTCTATTGAACTTCAAATGAAGTGGCAACATCAAATTTTGATCAGTGGCCAAACCATTTTTTTTGTGTTGGTTCTTGACCACTATTTCAAGGACAATTAGGAAGAAGACAAATAAAAAGCTTTTAGGCAACTCCAATGTTTTCCTCAAATAGGCCTATTTTGAAACATTTAGAAAGATTATTCCATAACTTAATGGAGGGCCCAGTTCTGGTCCCCGGCCCCTATCCTGGGCCCGGGACAACAGACCCGTTTGTCTCCCCCTATCGGCGCGCGTGGCCACTACGATGGGCGATATCTCATTAAAAAAAAAGCAGGACTTGAGCAATAAAATATCGAAAGACAACTGTTTAAACCCGCGACGTGCGCTGCTTTGGTAGCTGCCGCGTCTTCACTGTCGTGAGAGAATTACGCGGGTCATTATCATTTCACACTCCCAAGTCTCATACAGTTTCTGTTGTTACTCGCATTCCTCCGTTACCTTTCCGTGCACAACCGCGTGCTCTCCGTGGAGGATCGCCTTCCCCGGCGCGGACACGATGCAGTCCCTGATTTGCATGTCGGTAACGAGTCCCGGAGCTTGGAGACGCGTCGGGAGAACCGCAGCTAGACAGATTGCGTGCTACCGCTCAACTTGACAGCGACACGCCGTGTTATTATTAGCTAGCTCGGCCACTTTTAAGCTAATGTTAATCCCTTGAACCAGTGGAAAATTCTACCCGGTTCTGATATTTCCAGGAAGTGCTCGGCGAATATAGGACATTTAGCGTGACATTCCCTGGGCCAGGGGCCAAGCTTCGGCTCCAGGTACAGATGTAACGCGACGTGGTAGCGTCCAGTTAAAAACACAGCTGATACACCATGATGGTGGTCAAAGAAGGTTCGGCTTCCGGTATCCAATCAGCGACGCAGCAACTAGAACGTTTATTATTTTATCCAATCACCATCCGCGCTTCCCAACCCACCCGGTGAGTTGACCAATCGCGCGATTAAAACGAAACGCCCCCAAACTATGGACGCCTTGGAGGGACAAACGTTGTTAGCCGCTAGTCAATTACATTGCTAGCTTCTAAAGTAAAATGGCTTCGTTAATTATCAAACCTGCATATCTATACTGTGTTTTGAGGACAGCCGCGCGCATAAACGAGCGTCGGATAAAGCAAACTTTGTTTTCAGGGCGAAGGTAGTAATAGCTCATGTTTGTTTTGTGTGAAAATGTGTCCTCCACGTCTTCGCGCCCTGTAATGTCCATAGGCTGTCATTCATGTAACGTTAGCTATGTAATACCAGCCTGTGCTGGCTGGGCTACTTGAGCTAACTCAAACAAAATTTAAGAAAACAGATGCTATCACAGTGAATGTTTACGCTGGCTGCGGTAGTAGTCCATTTAATGTCTTTCTGCTTCATTTCGTATTTTTTTTTATGTTGTCAAAAATCTGACTTTTTAATGCACCAAAATACCTCTTTTCCCCACCTGTCCTTCCTCCTTTCTTTGTCTTTTGACAGTTATTCCAATGATGGAGACAAGAAAGTTCCCAAAATATACACCAAAACAGGAGACAAAGGTTGGGTCGAACAAGTTGAGATAGAAGAGATATAAGTCATCAGTAAAGCTGCAGTTTCTTACCAAAATTCATACAGAATTTGACTTAATTCTTGCTGTTCCCTCTTTAAGGTTCCTCCAGCACATTTACAGGAGAACGGAGGCCAAAGGAGGATCATATTTTTGAAGCTTTAGGAAATACAGATGAACTGTCATCAGCTATAGGGTAAAAAAAAAAAAATCTGCAATTTTAAACTTTATTCTTTACTTTGTCCCAACCAAAATGACCGTTTGGGTTGCATTTTACAGCTTGGCCAGAGAATTTTGCCTGGAGAAAGGTCACACATTCACATATCAGCTGGACAAGGTTCGGTTTACTTGCATTTACCTCATTGCTGATGCTTCACATTTAGACTTAGTGGGTTTCATAAAGCCATTTGCTGTTCTCATTGCAGATCCAGTGCATTTTGCAAGACGTGGGATCCAATATCGCCACCCCTCGATCGTCTGCAAGAGAAAGTCATATAAGTACGCACGGCTGTTGGCTACTTAAACGCAGTAAAATTGTGTCTTTTGTGCAGATATTTGAATTCAATCTGGTTTTGCGTTTGTAAGAGAGAACCAAATTTACGGCTCAGCCGATTGCCGACCTGGAAAGCTGGATTGACGCATTCACAGACGAGCTCCCTCCACTGACCAACTTCATTTTGCCTGTAAGACCACGTATGCATCTATAAAACACGCGCAGTTCTTATGACTTGCCAGTTTTCATGCGCTTAACGCTTATTCATTCTGTCACAGTCTGGGGGAAAGAGCAGCGCCGCCCTGCATGTGGCTCGAACGGTCTGTCGGAGAGCAGAGCGCAGGTCAGTCTCGAGCCTGTTTATTGTCTTTCACGCCAAAAAAAGGGAAAAAAAAGTCAGTTGTCATCTGGAATAACAACTGGTTCTTATAGCTCGTTGTTTCTCCTGACAGTGTTGCACCAATCGTGCGCACAGGGGAGGCAGATCCAGATGTTGCCAGGTTTTTGAACAGGTCAGCCTGGTGCTTTCAACGTCAACGAGAACGTGCTTCGGCCACCTATTAATCCGATTAAATGCTTTCCACATTTGCACCCAGATTGAGCGACTACCTCTTCACCCTGGCCAGATATGCAGCCCTAAAGGAAAACATCGAGGAGAAGATCTACATAAGACCTGAGTAGTCGCATTCCCACACTGCTAAGACGAATAAGTTTTTGGGATGTACAGTCACATGTATATGTAGAGTATTTCACACATTTTAATTACAATAATAAACATGAATAGCTCCAACATTTTTCTTTTGATGCATTTTTTTTCCACATTTTTTTTCATACATTCAGTACAAATATCCACATCACTGATGTCTGATTAAATTTTGCTTATTTCATAAAAATATGCATTCCTTGCAGTTGGTATAAGAATAAATGTTAATCAAGAGTCCGCGTCGTTGTTGTTATTGCCATAATTTGCCATCGCTAACTTTAAAAGGCAACTAGGGATGCTGCTCCCTCTCTATTCATCCCAGTAGATTTTGTTCATCGTCTTAATGCGGCATCAAAACACTGAAGACTTTAAAAGGTGCTCTGCTCTCCGTCGGCAAGACTCCCGCCAGCCTCCCACGCAGTCACAGGATCTGGCACCAGCCCTGGCTCTTCTGGGACAGAGTGCTGGCCCATGTCATTATAGACAGATTGCGGTCCTCGTAGGGTGGGTAACGCAGGTAGGTGACGCACTCGAACCGCGTGCCTCTTAGCAGGCACGACTTCCTGTGGGAGAAGGTATCGAAGCTGTAGCGTCCGTGGTAGGAGCCGGTTCCGCTGGCACCTGTCCCCGTAAACAGTTTCCGGATGAGTTGCGGTGTATCCAGTTTGTGTGGAATTTTTTTTCGGAGACACTTGGCGCAATGATTAGTCCGACATCCACTTACCGACTCCACCGAAGGGCAGCGCCACCATCACGCTTTGCAGGATGCTGTCATTGGAGCAAAAGCTTCCACTGGAGGTTTCATTCATTAGTCTGGAGATGACCTGCGTTGTCAAGAGAGGCCAACACATGATCAGAATGCACAGCGGCTGCCTGGATGATGCTTGCGCGACGCATATAGAGTCTAGTTTATATTTCTGCCCTGTACCTTGCTGTTGCTGGAATACACATACACACAGAGGGGCTTCTCCTGCTTGTTAATGAAGGCAATCGCCTCATCTACGTCGTTTACGGTCAGAACAGGCAGAACCGGGCCAAAAACGCCCTGCTGCATGATGGGGTCCGACTCCTCCACCTCCGTCAAGATCGTCGGGGCTTTAAGCAGGATAAAACGTCGGGTGAGAAATGTTGCATATGCTACAGGCGGCCTGAGAATCCCACAGCGACTGCTCTTACCAATATATTTCTCGGCTTCTATCACCTGCCCACCCACCGCCACCTTGCCAGATCTCCACAGCATGTCTCTCGCGCGGTTAAAGATTTCCAGATTTACCATGCGGCCGTAGCTGCGGGACTCTCTGGGATCCGAACCGTAGAACTGCATCAGGCAGCACTTCAGGGCCTGGACCAGCCGAGCCTTGACATCCGCATGGCACAGGATGTAGTCCGGTGCCACCAGGCTCTGTCCAGCATTGTGGAAGCGGGCCCAGGCGACCCGCTGCGCCGTGGTGGCGATGTCGCAGTGCTGGTCCACATAGCACGGGTTCTTTCCGCCCAAAATCAGGGTTACAGGTGTGAGAGTGTGAGCTGCAGCCTGAGCAATTCTGCCTCCCTCCTCTTTGTTTCCTAGAAATTTTACAGACACCTTTAAGACTCAAAGGAAAAAAAACACCACAAATGATCCTTAGATGTATTCTGAGGCGGATGTCTTCCTCACCGGTGAAGAAGACATGATCAAATTTGAGCTCCACAACTTCAGGCAAGTCATTTGTGCCTGCAAGAATCACATGGAAGCAT
>CAAKHG010028681.1:3656-53296 GCA_901007715.1 Dactylopterus volitans
CCCCCCCCACCCCCCCCCACCCCACCCCCCCCCCAAACAAAAAACCCCCCCCCCCCTCCACAAAAAAGAGAGAAACATATATATAACAGCGGCGACAAGTTGGAGGTTTTTGTGCTTTATCACTTCACAGCTTAGCCAAACCGCACAGGTCACGTCGTTAAACACAATGGGGGTCGACCGGAGGAGGGGGGGGCCGAGCCGAGCTCCGAGAGCGACCGTAAACATGACTGGGAGCTAGCTAGCGTTACAAAGGCCGGGAGGAGGCGGCGGAAAGTAGCTTGCGTTACGTTACCGCCGAGGTGTGTTTTCAAACATTAAGAAAAAAAACGAGGGGGGAGGAAGGGGCGAATAGGCCGCGGGAGTTCTAAAGTTAATGAAAAGACGCATAGAGGAAGGCGTTTCTGCCCCCCCACCGCCCCCTCCACCCGTCTCTTCCTCCCTCCCCGCCCCCCGAAAAGCAGCCGCCGGCGGGGGCTGATGGAGGACGGTCAGCGGCGGCAGGGCCGGCGGGCGGCAGCGGGCTCCACACGAGCCGATCCTCGGCGGTTCTCGAGTGTCCACATTGTGCGTTGAAGAGCGGTGACCCTGCCTCGGCACAAAGGGAGGCTCGTCCCACACATCCACCCCCCCCTTCCCCTCCTCCTCTCCTCCTCCTCCTCCTCCGCCTCCCTCTTCTTCTTTCCTCCTCCTCCTCCTCCTTTCTGGAAAACGACACTTTTTCACGGGACATTACTTACTTTTCGCGTATCTACGAGCGGCGGGCGGACGCGTGCGTCGACATTACCTGGCGGCTGGCCGTCGATGCTGCAATTCCGCGTCGTAAATCCCAAGGCGCCGCGAAAAAGTATATCCTCACACGGCCGCCCGCTCGCTCCCGTGTCCTTGCTATTTAACTGGAGGTAGCAGCAGCAGAAAAGCGATTACAGCGAAAAGCGAGGCAGCCCCGGACCGCCTCCGCGCGCGCTCCCGCGCTGCGCGCAGTGCTCGCGCACGAGGGCTGCATCGGCGAGAGGAAGGAGGGAAGAGAGGAGCAGCCGTGCGCGCGCAGGCCGCGGCGGACCCCAATGAGTGCAATTAAAAACAGTTAAAAAAAAACAACAACAAAAAACAAACAAACAAAAGACGTCCTGTTATTATTAAACTGACATCGCATGTGACCACCGCTCGTTCTTGTGTGTAAGTGTGTGTGTGTGTGTGTGCAGGGGAGTAGCTAGAAATGCTGGGCCACGTGCAGGGAAGCACCCCCCCCCCTCCACACCCCAGGATCCTCACCCACCTACACCACCCCACCCCCCTGCAGTGCACACAGCTTACATAGTAGGTAGCGCTTCAAGCACTCGCGCTCAGACCCGATCCCGCTGTAAGACCCCTGCGAGGGGCTGCAGGTCCGCCTGTGGTCAAGAGCACGAGTAACAGTCCAACTCCGACGTTTTGCGTAGCGCGATGTGGAAAACCTTGAGCATTAATGCAGGGGTGGGAAGTAACTGAGTAGAGATAATTTGCTGCTTTAAGTATGATCTTTGAGCACACGGCTGACCAGCTTAGCAGTGGGCGTATTTATTTATTTTAATCCCATTACATTAAAAAAATTACCTATAACGGGGCTACAGTATAATATGCTTTTTAAATTAATATCATTGCTGGTTTTGAAACACAAGGAAGACTGACTCCTTTCATGGTGCTAGCAACCAAGTTTGCCTTTTTTTCCCCTCTGATTTGACATTGTCACATTGGTGATGTCATGAACGCGCCGGGAAAACATGGTAGTTGGCGGCATGAGCCATAGAGCGCAGGGAAAAAAAATGTATATATATATTAAAAATATATATCTTGTGCTTGAGTCTCTGTTTCGAGCAAGTTTGGAGTGTCGCTTTGAAGAAGTGTCGCTAACCTCCTTAGCCTCCGTCGCTAACCTTCTTAGCGACGGGGGCTAATGCTAAGCTACCACTGCGGCGGTGCTCTGCGCTAACTTTTGAACCTACGCCATCATCAGCATGTCCACAGGCCGGAGGTGGACCCGATAAATGCCTAATGCAAAGTCATGTGACCCGGAGAGTGAATGCTGAATGGTCCATTTCACGCTGAAGACAAATCGGGGTGTTAGTGGTCGTTAAGTTTTTTTTTTTTTGGGGGGGCTAGTTTGAAAGTTTAAAAGTAAATATAAACATTAAAGTCACGGCTAAACCAAAAAACGAAGCTCGCGATAAAACTCCCCAGAGACGAGGCTGCAGCGTGGAGGTGAGCAAGATCCACGCAACGGAAACCCACAACCTCGACGTGACATAAGTGCGCGATCGCTCAACCGCACTCAGTTAAAGTCTACGAGGGCTCAGCGCTTTTAGGATTTAAGAGGAGCGCTGGAGCTGTGCGCTGCCTGAATTTCGTGTGAAATCAGATTGGAGGCCGGCAAAAATCGAGCCTGTTTGACCGAGGCCCCGGAACGAGCTTAAACGTGGAGGCTCTGGTGTCTTCAGATCCGTTTGAATGCAGAACAATGCAGGCGATTCATATTTGCCGCTCGTGTAATCAAATGCAGCCTTATCTTTACCGCGGCTATGACGATTTGTTGTTGTCTTGTCATGTTCGTGCTGCTCTAGGTGCCAAACGAGGAGGAGATTATAATCTCAGTGTGACTTCCTGGTTAAAGGTTGTAAAAAAGCCGGTTAGCAGTTGGCATAGCAGCGTGCGCGGTTGAAATTACTCTGCCGCCGCCTCGCTCATCCTCAGACGCGTAAACAGAAGTGACAAAGTCAAGAAGAGGAACCGAAACCCCTGTTTCATTGAGGTGATTTTTGAGCTCCTTTTTTTTTTTACAGGATGTGGAGAGCTGCACTCTCCTGCACCACCTTTGAAATGCTGAAATTATTAACCTCAAAACAGCAAGCTCTCAAAAAACCTGCAGAGAGAGCAGGCATGAACGTGCGCCGTCTGAGGCGGCAAAGGAAGCGTCGTTCATGTGAAGTATTTGAACCGTTCGATGGGAACCCTTAATGACACACCAGTGGATTGCATCTATCTGTTTTTGTGACAGAGCGGTTTGAGATGGTTTTTTTTTTTTTTGTGCGTCACCCATCCATTCCGGCATCGCTGAAACAATTGATATTGTCTGTTTTGGTGTAACAAATGTGAAGGCAGCCTGGGGCTCTTTAGCAGGCAGAGCAATATTATCGAACAACTGAACTCCCACAAACCCAAGAAATAGCTGTGCGCCTTTCTAATTGCAGGGGGAGGTAAGTCAATGCATGAATTAAAGACTCCCCGCTCCGACATCGCCGTGCTACTGCGGCACTTTCATGGAATATTTAGAGTCACCGTATCCGTCTTTGGCTGCGAAGCGGCCCGCTCTCCCACCCAGCCGAGCCAGCCGAGCGCCCACCGAGCACTCAACACTTATTAAGCCTCCAGCCCCAAAACCTGGGTGTGCAAACGCAACCGCAGGCCCTGACCTTTCTTTTCCACGCGGCGACAAGGCAGCCAGTGTTTCAGCCCGCACGTCGGATGTGCAGCGAAATGAGACAGGATCAAATTTGCATGCATTAGTCCTGCCATTAGCTGACGAGCCTTAAAGCCGCCGCGCAGTCACAACTGTCTGTGACTGCAGACGCGTCCCTCCTCCCGGGTTCACAGATGAACTAGCCGGCATCTCGCGGGACAGTTCCAGCTTTCTGTCGCTAACTTTCGAATCCAGCGACTTAACAGTCCAAATCAAGAGGTTGCCGCTGCCACCCCGAGTCCTGGTCCAACACCCTGTGAAACTGACAGTTTCCCGGCAGGATACTGTTGATGAGGCGACGAGGACGGAGAGGCGGAGAGGCAGAGCTGCAGAGCGGCGCGGCTGGAGACCAATAGTCCGCCCAGTAGAAGCTGGATGCCGGAGTTTTATTATATTACAGCAGGCCGGGTTTAGCAATACACGTAAAATTAAAATTGCATGTGTGCGCAGCCAGAGCCGAAGCGGAAAAGAAAACAAATAAGAACATACGCCGATCAGCCATAACATCATGACAACTGGAAGGTGAAGTGCGCAACGCGTGATTAGCTGGTTGCCATGGCACCTGTCGACGGGTGGGATATATCGGGCGACTAGTGAACACATTTCGTCCTCGTACTTGATGTGATAGAAGCAGGGAAAAACGGTCAACTGGTGGGTTCTGAGCGACTTTGACGGGAGCCAAATTGTGATGGCTGGACAGACTGGGTCAGAACATCTCCAGAACCGCAGCTCTTGGGGAGGAACGGGAAACATGTAACGGCGTTAACTAATTAGGATACAAAAAAAACAAAAACAAAAATGGTAACTGTATTCCGGTATAGTTACAGAAAAAAATATACGTAATCTGATTACAGGTACATTTAAGAAAAAAATGCGGATTATTTTGTAGGGTCAAAATTTTAATGCATCTTTGTTTTTTTATTATATTCCATTTTAAAACGGAGAGAAAAGAGCATACTGCCACACGCATGCGCACACCCGATGAGTCGCGTAGCGCCGTGACCTCTGACACCAGGGTGACATGACGCTGCAGTTGCTAGCATGGCCTCCGGAGAGGGCAAAAAAAAAAAAAAACACTTTCAGAGGGTGGAAATTTCGGCATCACTTTTGTTTTTCCAAGTAGAAAAACGGGACGACATCTCGGTGAAGTGCAAACTATCACGCTCGAAGGACACTCCTGCCAATTTGAAGAAACACTTGCAGGTAAGAGCGCTAATATTAGCTAAAAGTTAACGCTAGCTTTCCTACCTCTGAAGAATACTCCGGGACTGTGTGTGTGGTGGTGGTTCCGGGGACTAGTTTGGCGCGTAGGGTTTTTTGGGGGGGAGGTGGGTGACGGGAGGGGGTCCGGGATTTAGTTTGTGACACAGTAGCTCCGGTTTTCCGGTAATTTAAAGTCGGCGACTGTGCGGCTCGCAGACGAGCGGCCGCTCCCCCCGGCGCTGTTACGTTGCTAAGCGGCGTCTGTCCTCCCGTCTGCGCCTGCGCCGGCGACCGTGCGCGCCGCAGCCCTGCTGCAGAGGACCCGCAACATTAAGCTCGTTCTCCCCACTAAATCTTAAGTAAGTGGAATAAATAACTAAATTATATCAGCGAACATCTCATGGCGGCTAACTCGGGTGTTAATACTTGATTCCGTGGGTGTTTCGGTTAACGAGTGACCTCGTTCTGGTGACTTGTTGCTTGCGATGACAGCTGTTTTTAAAAATGCACAGAACATTGAATTGTACGTATCTATTCCAAACGCGTTTCATGCTCTGCTAATCTTCTCCCGACATTAAAGCAACTTCTCGCGTCTCGTCGGCTGCATTGTTTTTTAAATTGAACATGATGCAGGACAAAAAGGATCATTTCAAATACGCTGTCGTCCATAAGTTTGGAATAAAACAGGTTTTGCTTCTTCTCATGAAATGTGACAGTGACTGCGTGGTTTATTCCTGACAGATTTGCATCCAGGGCATCCGACCACGGCATCCGACCACGGCATCCACGGCCAAGAAGAGCCCAGTCAGTCTGGGATGAGTGAACAGCCAAGTGCATCTGGACGTGGACAAACACAAAAGGTCTTGCATCCTCCCTCAAAACAACTCAGAATTGATCTTGGACACGGCACAGCACGGCAAACTAGCATTTGAATTTGTGATTGATGATGTTCAGCCTTTTCTCCTTGGTTGAACAGCCAAAAAAAAAAAAAAGGGGGAATCAGTGGGGGCAAAACAGCCATGTGCAGAAAGACACCAGTGCAGCGCATTGAGAGGGAATTTTGCTGCCATGAAAGAAAACTTGACTGCAACACTCGGCAAAGTGACACATGTCAGTGGTGTGAGTACTCTCGATCCATTTTAGAAATTACAATGGGAGCAATTTGGGTTTTACTGGATAAGGAGCAGACTTTATTTATGCTCTGGATACTGCCCATACTTGAATTGAAATTCATAAGCGCTCCGCCTGAATTTGCAGTATGCATTTCATTATCTTTCATTGGTTACCCTTTTTTGGTGACAATTTAGTAGTCAGTGAGTCTGCCTCGCTGGAAATAGCTGGTGTACGATACATTTGCTTTGTCCAATTTGTCCTGGGTCACAAAGCGCTTTTCATTTGTGGATGAATAGATATTTAAAAAAAAATACAGACTTCAAGCATTCTGGGTTGTCAGTGCACAAAGCCCCACGCAGTCTCCCGCTCTGGTAGCTGCAGCGTGGATTTGCGTTGCCCGTGCATCTGTGGACCTACCAGCAGAGACCGTGAACATGTAGCCTGGCGTTGTTTTTTTCCCGCTGCTCAGCTCAGCAGCCCTGCAGGAGTCGCAGAAAAGGAAGAAAAAAAAACAAAAACAAAAACGGAAGATATGCCCGATATGGATCTGCATGTTTCGGCTCTTGCATTTCTTATTTGTTCTTGTGTCACATGCGGAAAAGGCCCCAGCCGTGGGTCTACCGCAGTGCCTTTGCCTTTACCAGGCATTTGATGGCCTTTGTTATGTTTAATGCAGAACCCCCCCGCTAAAACAAGATAAGTGCAACCAGATGACTGTCATTCAGGACAAAGTTCTAGGGGCCGACTCTACACCAGTGCAGGGGCCTGCAGAAACACTCAAACTACGCTGGAGGGAAACCAGGAATAATGGGGCCCTATTGTTGAGAGCAGGATTGCTGGAATTTTGCGTCGATAGCAACAATTGTTTCAAGATGACGTGACAGTTACTTTCAAATTTTGCATATTGGCGCATCCTTTAACATGCTGACTGTGAGGGTAGAATAAACATAAAGTGCCGCACTGAAGCACATTTTGCGCTCCCCCTTTTTGTACTTGAGTTTTTTTACCACTTCATGCTACTTTCCATTTTACACCCCATCTGTAACTCTTATCTGACATGTTACACCACTGCATCAATTTTACAGCGCTTGGCTAGTAGTCTCGAAACATATGAGCTTGTAAAATGGTGATGCACTGCTCCAGATTAAAGCATCCAACAGTTAATTAAGTTTAACGTGCCTCCTCCTCAAGCAGCTCGACCATTAAAATGCTGTCACGCTCATTTCATAATAGAATAGATGATAATAGAAAACTTCCAAGAGGATGTTCAAATACTATAATTCATGACATTTTCCGCATGTAACAGCAGGAGCCGTCAAGGAGAGAGAAAGGATTGTAATGTATTTATATTTCATTTACTTTGAAGCGAGGGTCCTTTGAGTCACCGAATGCTGTTTTTAAAAAAAAACCCAATTAGACATAGTCTTAGAAAAACATGCTTAAAATATTAATATCCTGTGGTGGTTTTGTCAAACTTGGAGACTGCAAGGCTCAATGTTGTGGTACTATTGTGTTTTTCTGGCTAATAAATCCCAAATATATAGGTCATCTGCAGGCATCTGTTTGCCCAAAATCACAAAAAAAAAAGAAAAAAATGAACAGAAACCATCTACTCGCATGTAATGAGTTGATAATGTTTAAAAAAAAACATTTAAAAAAATAAGAGGAAAAAATGTTGTATTTAATAGCTAGAGAAAACAGCTTTCGGTCTAGCTGGGGTAACCTTGGATTGACACTCTCATCAAGTTTCCCAGCAATGGTATGAAATGAAATGAGTCTTTTTATGTTGTTGTTGCCAACTTTTTAAGTTGAGAATTTGAACGTTTCATTGACTACAACACCAAACCTCTTTGCGCCGCAGCGGCAACACTGCGCATGTAGAAGGTGGGCTGCTGAGAGCTTTATTGTCTGGATTAATAACCTCATCGTCAGAGGTAATGGCTTGCTGGGAGCGGCGTTCTCCTCTGCAGGATTTCCCTCCGCCGTCTGAAGAGTAAATCCTCGGAGATCTGTGGGGCCGCCTCAGGCAGTCGTAAACTATGAGGAATGAATTGTTCCAAACAGAACGTGATGTGAAATTCACCCCGTCTTGAGTGAAATGTCGGTTAATTACATCCACGCTTGTTTTGGCACCCCCCCCCCCCCTCAAACAAAGCGAAAAATAATAAATCACAATTATCCAGTGCGCTTCGCTTGCTTAGCTCCCCGTAGGTTGATCGCTGCGAGATCAATGGAACACGTCAATACGCTTGTCTGTGATTGCGGCATGCTAGTCATGTTTTGTTTGCGTGCTGATTTATTGGAGCGGCGCTTGTTTGCCTTCGCTGTGAAATTTATAAGCTGAGAATTTGCCACGAAGTCTGACGGTGAGCGGGGGGTTTCATGGGTGTGCGCACTTTCGGGCCATGAAAGGTGAGTTGCAATTTACATCGTCAAAACAAGGTTTGGGTTGGGTTACAAGTTTTTTTTTTTTTTTTTTTTAGAAAAGTGCTTCCATGTTAGGAAAAAGAGCATTTGAGTGCATTTTTTTTTTAATGTATTCATTTTTATTCAACCAAATGAAGTCCCATTGAGATTGAGATCTCTTTTACAAGGGCGACCTGGCCAAGAAGTCAGCAACACATGTTATGATGAATAGATTAAAACAGACAATCGGTTAGGAATTCCAAACAATAACAATGATAAGAACAGGAATGACAACAGGAATGGAACTTGTAATGCTGGTGTCCTTAATATTTTGGTCATCGTCCTCATATGCATTCGGATGACAAAATGTTAGGGACACCTCTCAGTGTATCCCAGCGCAGTTCAACATTGTCACATATTACAGCCCCAATAACAATCATGAAAACAACACTTCTCTCAAACAGATGAAATAGAAATTCAACCTAAAACCCCTCCCGGAGGGAGAATTTATTGCAGGGCTGTTGCATTAAACTATGTGGTAAACATGCAGTGGTCGCATATGATTTTTATTACCCTTAGAATGAGGCATAAAAGGTCAGGTGCTAGCAAAGAGCAGCGCGGCGCGCGGGTAAAGAGGAGGGAAAGAATTGAATGGTTCCTTGAAGTATGCGCTTAAAGGTCTCCTTAATCTCTTGTACAGCTTTGGAGGAGTTTGGAGTGGACGCTCTCCAAGCCAAAGTTTCTCATTGGCTCCTGCGCGGGGGCGAAATAAATTCAGTCACACACAAAGCGGTGGCTGAGGGAGCCGGAGCGCGATCACACGAGCGGCGCCCTTGCAGATAGCCTGTTCTCCTCGCAGGGTTGGAGCCAATCCGATTAATTTAGAAATGCGCGACATGTCAGTTCAGAACACGAGGCGCCCCACCCCCGCCCCCGCTTGACGGGCGGCGACGCGAGGACCCACACGAGTTGACGCCGCGCTGTCTTGTTTTCAGACGCGCCGCAATCAGTCAGGTAACCGCAGAGCACCTCTGAAGCGCAGAGCACCTCTGAAGCGCAGAGGCGGTCGCCCACTTTGCCCGGTTAGTAATCCAGCCGCGCCGCTCCCACTTCCCACGGCAGACATGTCGGAGAGGGAAAACCACAGGACTAAAGTTTAAACCTCGTGATAAACTCCCGCTTAGCTCGCTCAGTTTCAGGGTCGCGCTCGCCTAGACGCCGAGAAAGAGCATAAAAGTTTATTTCACCCAAATGAATGTCAGATGTGACGTTTTAATCGTTCCCCTGAGTGATGCTGTGTTTTCCTTTTTGAGGACAAATCGTGCTTAAGAGGGGATAAATATGAAGCGGGAGACATGGATATATCAATTAGCATGCACGGCTTTCAATTAATTCCGTTATTTGCTTTTCCATTATCTCCCTGTGCAAACACAATGAATAAAGGGTAGGGATTTTGTTTAATTTTTTTTTTTTTTTTTTTGGTAATGTCAATAATTTGGAATCCCTGTATACTCATGTACCTATTTTCTTTGCTGCCTTTTTTCTGCTGCTTTTTTAAATTTAGTTTTATTCAAATTGAATGCCCCATCTTATCTGCAGGGTTGATTGTTTATTAGCGGCTTATCTGCATGTGGAAAAACCTCCATGCTGTTTGCATGCTGGAGCATCTCCGTGAAGCGATGACACCGGCGTGCCCCCTCCAACAAAACAATTCTTCGCATATTTCATTCGTCTTAATAATTTCAAACAATAACCAATATGTTCAAAAAACGCATTGATGTTTTTTTGTTTTTGTTTTGTTTTTATTGCAAATGGGTGAGCCCAGCCACACGCTTTATTTTGTATGGCTGTTCCCTTGAATGGAATGTCATAGCTGTCTAAGCCGTTGGAAGCACATTCCCCCCTGTAACTCAGCCCAGCATATCCGATGCTCCGGAAAACCATCGGGATCTAGACTAGAATTTGAAAATTATGCTCTGGGCTTTTAACATCCTCATCTGCACAGCATGGGTTTGTCGGAAGTTTGGTCGAGAGGTTCCGCTGCAACTGTGTGCAAAGGCTTTGCAGTTCCCCACAAAGACTGTGATGCTTGGATCCAAATCCCCCCGCGTTGGCGCGCTAACGTCCACAGCTGATGGCGCTAACACCGGTCGTCATCGTGGGCTAGCAGAGCATGCACACATTGCACGGGACTGCGAATTGTCAGCTGAGGTTGTGCTCGGAAATGTGTTTATTAGAGGTCCACACCGACAAACAATGGGATGTGTAGATCAGAATCACATATAATCAGGCCCCCATTTCTTCCTGTTGCACAAAATTGAAGCGAGAACACCCTGGACATGGACGCTGCCACCGGCGATGCTGGCGGAGCCGCGGCGTTTAAGTCCCGTCCAGCTCAGTCTCAACAGATGAAAGCTGGTGTTTACATGTCCTCGACGTTCATTGAATTGCTTGCGTATGATTCCCAAACAGAAGTTCGTAAATGCGCCTGCGATGCCGGGTGATTCAGTCATGGCGGTGGGCCTGTAATGTTTTTATCGCATCGAATAACCAATCAAAGCCAAACTTCTAAGGAAGTTGAGCACTTGCACAAACATCGGTGCGATTTAAAAAAAAAAAAAACGACCTCAAATGACAGAAGGCGTCTTTTAGAAAAAGAGTACTTTGATATTTTGGTTCGATCCAAGTCCCGACCACTAACATGGGGGAGGGTGGGCGGGGTTTATCACTTAGGCTGCAGCCAGCCACAAAGCGAAGGTCTTCTGGCTTCACATTTTGAGGAGCTGTCATTCCGTCGAGTTTACATACTCTCAGCGGCCACTTTATCACACCGTTTATAAAAAAGATCATCTGCTGCTGTAGCCCATCTGCTTCAAAGTTGGAGGTTTTGTGGCTGCAGACATGCTCTTCTTCATACCTCGGTTGTAACGAGAGGTTCACTGAGTAACTATTGTCTTTCTATCAGCTGGAAACAGTCTGGTCATTCACCTTTTGACCTCTGGTATCAACAAGCCATTTTCTCCCAGAGAACTGACCATGAGTAGGTATCTTCTCACTGTGGGACCATCCTCTAAACCCTGGATATGTTTGTGTGTGAAAGCCTGTGTAGATCAGCAGCTGGTAAAATACTCAGACCGACAACCACCACAGGTTCAAAGCCACTTAATCCACCTTTCTTCCAGATCCTGATGCTCGGTTTGATCTTCAGCAGATCCTCTTGACCATATCTACATGCCTAAATGTATTAAATTGCTGCCGTGGGATTGGCCGGTGAGACATTTGCGTGAACAAGCAGTTGAACAGGTGTACCTAATAAAGTGGGCGCAGTGTGGCAGAGGGGCAACAGCAGCAGATATTACTGCGATTCCACAACACACAAGCACCTCGCAGAACATCAACACTGTGGCTGTGAATAACCACATATTTAGAAAAAATAATCTGAATACTTGGCATTGGAGTTTTATTGGAATATTCATACAACCACAACATTGTGGCAAAATACCCACCTAACTGCTTATCAGAGAGGCCATCTTATCTAAATTGGCCTGCCAGCAACGCCTGCTGCTGTCTCCCCGCATGCATTGTATCGATTGCCCTTTGTATCTCTGAAGGTGTTTCCAAGAAATTTCCCCCACTCTGAGATCAATAGGGTAAAAGGAGTTATTTGATGAATCTTGTGTTTTTAAACAAAAAACAAAAAACACAACCCCCCCACACAAAAAAAACGCCTCCACCACTGCTGCCCTTCACGCTCACCCAACTTGGCAGGTATGGAAGCTGTTGTCAGCTCAGATCTGGCTCAGTACGTTGCACGCCATCTCATTCTAATGAAGGTCTTTTGGATTGCCCTCCACAGTCATTAGATCAGCATAATAAAGAGGCTGCGGCGAGTGCAAGAGGAGGGGGAGGGGCAGGTACGGGTGGGATTGAGGTGGGGGAGATGGGAAGGTGGGGGGGGGGTCGGGTGCTTGGTGTGATAGACAGCAACCTATTAGGTCTACACGTGGATGGGTGGCACTTGAGCGAATTCGCTTCCTCAGTTTGTCGCAGGCAGGCCCCAAGGTCACGCCTGCTCTCCGCTGCTGCAGGACGCCTTTTGTGATGGAAATCCGCCGGATGAGTTTTAACCCCCCGGAACAATCCGACACCGGGTCCTGCAATGTTCACTGCCCACCCCTCCCGTCACCGAAACCCCGAAGCGATAGGCTGCCAGTCCCCCCGGTGGCTGATCCCCGTTATTGGACGCGCCTGCACACCGGATGGATAAGTGTTAAGTGTGCTTGAGCGCGGCGGCGGCGACATTGTGCTCTTTAGATTTGATGCAGATGACAAAGGAAAGGTGGAGGCGGGGGGGTTGGAGGGGTCCTAGATGAGATCCATCTGTAATAATGTGCGTGAATGATCAATTCATGTGCCACTGACTTTTGTCCTGAAATGAAGCCAACAATTACAGAAGCCCCCCCCCCCAGCCCCACCACCACCACCCCTCAACCCCCCGAAAGAAAAAAACACCCAAGCATGAAATTTTGCTTGCGCCAAGATGACTCACTTGGGAGCACAACTTGGAGACGGGCTGCAGTCAAAGTTATGCGGCAGCCGCTCTCGTATGCATGTGAAGTAAAGGACAATTCCGCCCCTAAATTCCTGCGGAACCGGACAGCTCATTAGTCATTCCCCGAGCTCGCCTCGTGAGTCTCGCGGCGAGAAGAGAGAAGAAAAAAAAAAAAAAAGGTCGAGCGCAGGCAGCGATGGCAGCGCGGCACACCTCCGCACATGCTCGCCGTTCATATAAAAATAAATCATGACAGACAGGGCCGCCTGTGATGCGTTTCACGCCGAGAGCGCGGTTCATCTGTTTTTGCTGACTCACCGTGATCTCATCGTGTCTTCGGCGCGGCAGCTTGCAAACAGATTCCCAGGCTGCGACTTGTGTAGATGACTGTTCGCCGCTGAATGGAACATCTAAATGTGTAAGACATGTTTTGTTTTGTTTTGTTTTTTTTGTTTTTTTTCCAAATTAGAAATCACGACATAACAACAGGCGGTGACGCTGCCAAACCAGTATTGGATTGCCTGTCGGGCAAATGTCCATCTCTTGTAAGCGAGATTAGATTGAGAATTCCGTCTCCAGCTGAGTCATTTTTAGAGGAGGAGCCCTCACGTGGATGAGATGCTAAATGAGCTGCAGCTGAAGGTCGGGTTCCGCGCAGGAATCCTCAACCCTGACGGTGGGTGGAGGCGGCGCAGAGGCAGGCGGCTTTGCTCGTGCACAGTGGACATCTTGACTCGTCAAAGAGGAACTTGTTAAAAAAAAAAAAAAAAAAGCATTTCCTGCAGAGAGTGTGAGTGAGGGCCGAACTGAATCGGTGAGGCAATGCTGAAGCAACGCGCACAAGTTTCCTTATAAAGCTGAAGAAAGCGGAACGTTGTTTTTTTTTTTAAAGCACCAAATAACAGAATCAAAGCATGTCCATTACTTTCAATGGCGCATTTCTTTCTTTCTTTTTTTTTTTTTTTTTTTAAAGAAAAAGGTCGACGTTGTGAAAAAAGGTCGAGTCGAAAACACCAAGAGGCCCCTCCAAAGCGCAGCATTTTGATAGCTGACTGGTTTTTAAAGCTTAAAGTATGTGGAGGTGATTAGCCAGCGAAACGCATACAGAAAACTCACAGAAGAAGAAGGCGGTGGCGCAGAAATGAGTAAAGATAAAAATAAATGTGAACGCCCTCGACACCTGATTAATAACAATAATCATGGCTGACCTCGGGGTTATCGCGTTGTGCAATTGATGGAATGCAGCCATCGTTGCAGGCAAAGTGATTGATTGATTTTTTTTTCTTTTTTTTTTTTTTTTTTTTTAATGCGTGATTATAAATTTTCTGCCCGGCAACTAAACTTTTTCTTGAATGGCTGCATGTGCTCTCTTTGTGCAGTTATCTTCTCAAACCTCGTCCTGGAAATACAGAAACCCTTCCTTCCAAGCGGGACGAAATCATATTGGCGAGCGGTTGACTGTGTGAAGGGATGAGAACTTTAAAACTGCGCCCAAGAGCACGGCAGCCAGATTGTAGCCTTCAAAGGCATCATGCAAAACAATCCACCAGCATCATGCCGACGGAGGCCCAGAAAGGGAGTCCGCTGGGTGGACCGGAGCGCCACAAGTCAACTTTTTAAAAAATGCTGATTGCGCTGTAGAGCTCCAGCTTTATTAAGTACCTTGACATTGTCAAGGTGATCCGCTGAGGCTCAATCCACCATTGGAAGGGCGAAGAAAGGTGGTTTAAGTGTCTCTGAACGTGTCCCGGTCGTCGGTCTGAGTCACCAACTGCTAGTGGACTGGGGTTTTGACACACAATCATCTGTAGGGTCTGCAGAGGGTGGTCCCAGAAAGAGAAGATACCCAGTGATGGTCAGTTGTCTGGGAGAAACTTCCCCAAACCCTATAGGGAATGAGTCCAACCTGAAACCCTTCAAATAACAGTGACCTATATGATCCTTCACCTCGGAGGAAAAGCAGGGCGACTTAGTTATGTGACAATATGGACATGAGGGCAGATGGACGTCTGCTTAATACAGATACAGGTGGGATTAACTGGGATGAACTGATTCGTCAGTCGTTCATTTCAGATGGAATTTGGTGTACTGGTTTATTCGTGCACATGACGAGCCCCCCCCCCACCGTCCTCATACCCACATTTGAAATGAAGTCAATTTAAATACCTATTCCTTTGTTAAGTAAATGTGTTTGCTGCGGCACGCTGAGGCTGCACTCGCAGTTGGGGGAAGATGACGCAGATAACATTTTTTATTTCCGCGAACCCTGGGACATCTGCAACGTCGTCACACTTTTATGGCAAAAACAAATGCGAGAACATATAATGGGCAATTTTGTTTCAACTGCCAAATTATTATTATTATTTTTATTACATTTTCTCCCGTGCAATGCGAAATCCACCGAGCAATTTGGCAATATTTGCCCTACTTTCTTGTATAAAGTGAACATAAACTCTATAGTTGATTTATATTTTATATCCTTTATTCTTGCACTGTTATTTTTTCCTCTTGCTCCTGTCGAATCTTGCAGCTGAGTGTCCCCAAGTGTGGGGTCAATAAAGTTTTATCTCGTCCTACAGCCATAAACGCAGTCAGGGTGTGAATAGGTAGACGGGATTAGCAGGCGCGCGCATGATAAACTGCTAACTCGGGTGATCGGCATTTTTGATAATTCGCAAAAGTGCTCGGACGCATGATGAGGAAGTTTTGTTTCCCTCCCTGACATTCGCCGGGCTCCCGTGGTTTTTTGAGAAGTTGAGGGGAAAAGGGGAAGGCGGGGGGCCGTGCACGCTGCTGCCTCAACGTGTGGAGAAACCCAAAGCTTGACAGGCCCTCTGAGCCTCCTTAACGGTTGCTAGGCTACGGCTTTACAATAACGCATTATTACCGCTATCACTGCGCTTTAATGGCGTGACTATCACTTAAAAAGGGCGGGGGGGGGGGTAGTCTAATTAAACGTGTGATTTTGAATTTTTTTTTTTTGCTTGAACATACAATGCGCGTTTGTTCCAGTTTTATGACGCTGTGTAAATGGACATGTGCGCAAGTGTGTGTGCGCGCGTGTGTGAGTGCGCTTAACGGCCTTGTAAACGAGGAATCTGTTCTGCTGCGTATGCAGAGACCGAACAATCAGTTTTTCGGACTCTGTGGGGATATGATTACTCTCCCCCGATGTGTGCGTGAATGCATGGGTTAAGGCTAAATGACTTTCTGCTGTTGTGGGGACATTTTCTACATTTTGGTATCTGAGCTTGTCCTCGGGGCTTCGAAAGGGGTGATTTGAGAGTCAAGACTTAACGCAGAGTTGAGGTTAGTCAGGTTTACGTTGGGATTAGCTGGGATAGCTTTGGGGGGGCGGGGGAGTAGGCTAGGCGGTGCGTTATGTTGACTCGAAGGTCCTTACAAGTGCAGAAAGCCAGGCGGGCGGGTTTGTGTGCCACTTCCCGCTTTCGGACACAAGGTGGGGCTGTGAGACCAGCGCTAATCCCCGGGCCTTCCTCGCTTGATTCTCTCATCAGCTTGAGTGCATTCTCACCACCACGGCTGTCGTCTTAATGTCATGGCACAAAGTGAGCACGGCTTGAATATTGTGTGCGTGCGTGCGTGTGTGTGTTCCCCCTCCTGCTCAGGAAAGGCAGCCCCGTGACGAGGCGGACCACAGCGCGCCGAGGTCATGGAACCCATCATCTCTATTCAGTGGGATGGGTTCTGCGGCGGATCACGGGGGGGGGCTGCTTGAGCGTTTTGCGTTCAGCTGCTTGCGCACGGAAAAAAAGAACCCGCGGTCCGGGATGGTTTGATGCTCAGCGATCCCTTCAGGGCCTTAGATCGTTTCAGCTTGTGCAATGACCCTCCCGAGATGTTGCTCAAAGGCAGCCGCCCCCCTGGGACTCTCCTTTTGATAGCAGTCGCTCCTTAAAAAATAAATCAGCAGTTGAAAGTTTTAGGGGTTCTTGGCCGCGCGTCTGTTTGGGTTTTGCGCCGCCGACTCCACCTGCCGCACCTCTCTGTCATATTTCAAAATGGACGTTCACTATATACTCCAGAATCAACTCTTCAAAGCGGCCTCGACCGCAAGGCCCCTTTATGGATGTCCACGTCGGAGCCAATCATGTGAAAGCCACTCTTCTAACAGACCTGGATGCGTTCCAGTTCTCTCCAGAGCTGAGCTGAGAGAAAAAAGAAAAAAAAAGCCTCCTTTATTGGAATTAGGGGCTTTACGTCGCCATTTCTGCAACAGAGACATATGTTTTTTCGCTTCTCTCCTTTCCCCCTGCAGCTCTATTAGTAGAATAAATGATGTTGTTTCTGTGTTTCTTCACCTTTATGCATCCTGGGAGTAGGTTTATGGAGCATGCATGCTGTTCCCTCACAACCTCATTTTTCCTCATGTACTTAACATGCGACCACAAATGGGATTTCCCTGGCAGTGGCGGTCACTCCGCATCACCGCTGGAGCAGCCCAGAGTTGGATGGAGACCAGCCGCCCGGCTCTTGATGTCCCAGTCTGGCGAAATCAACACAGAGCATCTCATATTCCACCTTCAAAAAGCATTGATTTATTGGGAAATAAATACTTGCATAATCTGAGGGGTGCTGCCAGAAACAGGTGGAGATCCGGATAAACAATTCCGCCTTGAAAAGCTGAGAAACTTTTCAAAACGCAACCGCTTACCAATTTTCAATCGGCATTTTCCAAGTTTCCAGCTGAGTTTGATTGCCGTGCCACAGCTGCACCTCCAGCGTCTCCTGCGGTCGACAGATTCGGTCCAAGAGTGTGATGTCATGTCCTTAAAGTGGACCCGCTTAACTCTGATTCCACTCATTTGCATAGGGTATGAAAACTAGCAGCAGGGTCTCAAATTTTCTTGAGGTTTTCTGAATTATCAGTGAACAGTGAACATCAGGTCTGCATTAAGTCTTGTCAGTGTTGCATTATTGTTGTATAATAGAGCTTTTTTGGTTTTTTTTTTTTTTAGAGGCCAGAGCATGCATGGGCAATATTGGGCCATGGGGCCAGAACCGGCCCGTGAAGCATCTCTATCGGGGGCCACGGCGTCCTCAAAGTAAAGCAACTAAAAGTCAGTAATTTTTGTTGTATCTCTAGGAGAAAGAAGACTGAGTCTGTGCTGGTATTTGAGATGATTCCAACAGAGGGCGCTGTCTTCATTCAGAATGGACTCGAAGCCTAAAGCTCGATGTTTCGACGCTCGTGGTAGGGATGACAGAATCGAGGTAAAAGTTGATTCCGAATGTTGCATTTCTGACCGGGAATGGAAATCTACCATGCCGACATCATGACATCAAGAAGCATTTTTGGACTCGGCGTGCCAAGTATCGCCATGAACCTGTCGTCACGGAGAAGAGAAGAAAACTGTGGCTCCTTGCTTGATTTATCGGGGGGGGGGAAAAAAAAAAAGCTGCCGGCCTTTTTCGTTGGAATCCTCCTCTGGAATCTTTCCCAGTTGTGAAATGCATTCCGGCGCTTCACCAAAAAAATACAGTAACAATAATGCGATGCGTTGCACAGCTGAAGCGCTCTCTGATTTAATTTCCTTATTTGAATGTTTCATTTTTCACCGATCAGCCATAACATTATGACCGCCTGCGTAGTGTTGCGTACGCGCCCCTCTTGCCACCAAAACAGTCCTGATCCACTGAGGCCTGGACTCCACCAGACAGGCCCACCTTCTTCCCGCAGATACATGTATTCTCCAGGTCAGCGATGCACACAGCGTGAAAGACGGCGTGATCCATCAGACCAGGCCACCTTCTTCCTTTGTCGTGTCGTCCAGCTCTGACGCTCGCGCGTCCGCCTTTGGTGCTTTCGGCAGTTCTGGCGGTTGTTCTGACCAAGTTGTCCGGCCATCACAATTTGATCCGCGTCAGAGCGGCTCAAATCCTTACGCTTGACCATTTTCCCGGCACCTTGACGCATCAACTTTGAGGACAAAAATGTTCGCCCGCTGCCCGACACATCCCACCCACTGACAGGCGCCATGGCAACCAGATCAGTGGCTGATCGCTTGAGTTATGGGAGGAATTTAAGAAAGGGAACTACAAACATTTGGGCGCCTACTTTTTCCAGCACTGCACATTTGGAGGTTGACAAAGCACAATGGAAACACATGGCGGTGCGTATTTCAGACAGTGCTGCATATTCCCTTCAGATGATTCCAGTTCCTTGAAATGTTACTTTTTAGAAAGCTGACAGTGGTTTCTACACGAAAAGGAAATGCCGGTGAAGGTGAAGATTGCGGGTCGACTCTGATCCTTTGCTATGCTTTATCGTCAAACCCACCCTTTTTTATTTCAAGTATTGAAATAGCCCGAAAGTACAGTGTTGCAAGTGTGAAACCCTTTATTTTGCGGGATCCAATCGCGAGGACATGTTGTTTTTTTTCCTGCCAGGCTACAATCAATCAATGGCTATTCAAACATAATCAGCCATGTTGTGCCACTGAGCCACAGAGGGAAAAAAACCCCCCACAAAAAAACAACAAAAAAAAACACCCACCTCTCCAATTACCAATACAATCACATCTGATTGCTCAACGTGTGTGTTGGGAGGTTTCCAGCAGGTTCCTGTGGTCGCCGCCTGTGTGGGAGCCTGATTTCTCCTCCGTAGCTCAGAGCTGATGTATTTAGGCAGGCACACGGTGGCTTTACTGGAGAGCTGCAGTGAATCTTCGGAATCTTGTTTGTTTTCGCTGCTACTAATAGATGTTTCTCTTTCCCCTGCGTTTATTTAGATCTCCCTCTACGTACACTTCAGGATCCCGGGTCTTAACTGAAATTACATTATCACAGAGTAATACATTACACGTGGGAAAATATCTAATTTTCTCAAATAACACGTCTGAAAACAAGTAGGTTTATGCCCAAAAAAAAAAAGTGTTTTCGCAAACGACCTTGACCTTTGAACCTCGGAATCAGTTCGTGCTTGAGTCCAAGTTGATGTTTGGACCAAATTTGAGGAGTTCACCCCATGTGCTCCTGAGGACACCATGTCAATGAGACTGGGACAGATATACAGATGTATAGATGCCACAATGACCTTTGACCCCTGACCACAGGAGCCCAATCAGCTCCACCTTGAGACTGAGTTGACCTTTGCACCCACTTTAAAGAAATTCTCGTCCAGGCGCTCTCAACAAGTCATTGACAAGAATCACACAGGTAACAGTGACTTTGACATTTGACCTTTTAGACACGGACGTTCAATATTTGCCCATGTTGTTATCTTTTGAGATATTTGTCTCACTTCATGTCATAATCAATATTTGACATCAAAAACTATGACTGGAAGGGTGTTTTGCGAGGCCACGGTGACCCTGACCTTTGACCCCTGATCATAGGTTGATATTTGTGCCACACTGAAAGAGCTGCAGGCATTCCTGATATAACCCTTTCACACGAACGATACAGGTGAAGTTGAACTTTGACCTTGAACTGTAGAGATTGTGTGAAACTGTGTTGCCGGAATGGCAAATGGAACAACAACAAAATCACCCAAAAAAAACCCAACCAAAACCTGCAAATGTGACAACAACTTAGGATGAGAGACTGATTTATGTATTCAATTTTCAGAACAAACACATAGGTTCACTTAGAAACAGTTGACATCAGCAAATAGTTTCCGAATTTTCCAAATTTTTCGTGTCAGCTAGCACGCCTGTCCAGAAAATGTCTCCTGACGTTGCTGTGAATTCCCGCTCCTTTCATTCCCGGGTTTTTATCACTTTGTCTCGATTCCGTCATCACAAGCGAGTCGAGGTCCAAGCGCTGACTTGTCGCGTGAGGCGAGCAAAAGAGTCAACCTGAGGTCCAATCTAAATGCAGACAGCGCCCCCTGTTGGAATCAAATGAAACACCAGTCGGTCTCCTCTCGTTAAGTTGCCTGTCATTGGCGTTTTGGGCGGCGGCGTCTCCTTTTGCTTTGAGGACGTTAATGAGCCGGATGGAGGTGCTCCACGGTCCGGTTCTGGACCCTGGAGCTGTGCGTCGCCAGCGTGTGGCTCACTGTGAATAACATGTCAGATGTGCCGTGTATTTCACCACAACATTTTCCCAACTTTTTTTTTTTCTTTTCCACATCAATTTGATTCAGAAATGTGGTCAGAATAGGTCAAACGTCATGTAGGAGCTGCTACTAAAGGGACCTCATGAGTTGAAGTCAAGCGTAAAGCTCTCTAAGGGGCTTTTCCAGAACATTTACAGGGGTCACGGTGGGTTAACGGTAAAACATGAATAAACTGTTGTGTTCCGGTCTCTCAAAGGAAACACACAGGAGCCTCATAGTTTGCGTCGTCCGCTTGAGCTGAATCTTCTAAATAAGCAGGAGAAAACATTTTGGGGAAATCGTCGTGGCGTCGGGTGTTTTCTGCCCAGCAGGAGGAGATTAATGGTTTGTTTGCTTTCCCAGCATGCTGTTCATCGTCGCGCTGTCCGCAGCGATGCGCTGCTGTATACATAAAGGACATATAATGCGAGATGAATGTTGCAGGAGGGGGGATTAATCTTGCGGAGGAATCGCTTTGTTGACAGGAAATAAGTGTGAGAGAAATTTATTGTTAACAGATGAGATCCAGAGCCAGCGCCGCTGTTAATGCTCTCGCGCTGTGTCTTTAACTCCTGACCCCCGAGACCAGCGAGACGCCTTTGATGTTGTCATCTGTAGGGGATTACTAATCCAGAAAAAATGGGTTTAGTGGCTCATCTAGCAGGCAGAATGCGCCCGCCTGCTCTCGCCTAACAATGGCCAGGTGATCTCAGTTTGTGTGTCGCTCTGGTTCTTTTTTCTTTTTAAGTTTGTTTCTCTCGTGTCATTTTACACCATTTGATCTCCACTGATTTAAGACTTGGAAGAAACACAAGTGCTTTTTGTCGCTAATCTGCCGTCCTGACCCTCACTATCATCATCACAATCGGCTAAACGTGCCACTTTAAGCTCTCCATATTCGTGGCGTCCTCTCTGAAAGCTGAGCGGCGAGCGCTGATCAGCCATAACATTATGACCACCTGCCTAACACTGTGTTGATCCGCCAAAACAGTCCTGACCCGTCGAGGCCTGGACTCCACCAGGCCTCTGAGGGTGTCGCCGTGGTATCTGGCACCCAGGATGTTAGCAGCAGATCCTTTTTAAGTCCTGGAAGTTGTCCTGCTGGACTTGATTGGGATCTCGGGGATTTGGAGGCCGAGTCAACACCTTGAACTGGTTGTTGTCATCTGCATGAATGGCAGGACCCAAGGTTGCCCAGCAGAACATCGGCCAAAGGATCAAAATGCCAGCTTGCCTTCTTCCCAGCGTGCACCCTGGTGCCATGTGTTCCTCAGCTACGCGACACACACACAGCCGGCCATCCACCTCCCCCCGTTGCTCCGCGATCCAGTTAAAATCCATTCAGATCTGGTCTGGCCTTCTCTTTTCGACATGCGCGGGTCTCCTTACAGTGGGAAATCGAAACGGATGTCAAATGACACACGCAAAGATGAAAATGCACAGACGCGACGCGCCAAGTCTCCCGCAGATCAGCACCCACGGGCAGCAGCGTAACACTCAAAATTTGTCGTGCGATGGGACGGAAACAATGAGAACTCGAAGGGCCCGACAGAGCCGGTGTACAAAAAACAGTTTTATTGTGATGAGCGGCTCTGCCTCAAAGTAATGCGAGCCTCCCTGGCTCATGCTCCACTTCTCCACTAGTGCTGAAAATTGGCCTCGTAGCTTTTGTGTAAACCTGCTGAGAGACAGAAAGAAAACAATGCACCGTGTCAGATTTTCATCCAAATTTCTGGATTGCCAAAAAAAAAAAGAGATCTTTTATTTTTGGAGATTTTTGCACTAAAGCTGGAGTGTTTGGACCCTCAGCCTCTCGGGCTTTATGAAAGTGCAGTTTTTCGCTTAAACAAACACATGCGGAGCCATTCAAAGCAATTTTAGGATTTCAAGGAAATGGATTTAGTCCTCATTGAAAATCTACCTTGACCCACATTTGGCACCGATCAGAGAAACTTAGGACAAGTCAATAATAAACGAAGAAATATTGCACCTAAGATATGAATTTCCTTTTTTAACCATCTGACTCGCTGTTATTTGTGACTCAAGAACCCCTCTGAGGTTTTGCGCAGCCAAAATGGACGAACAGCAGTGGCATTCTTTGGTCCTGTGCGGTGTATTTTAAGACTTTCTTATTTAGAGAAGTCAAATATGGCGAGGGTGAGAGAGGGGGGGTGGAAATATAGCAAAAATAGCCAATGCACCTGATTTATCGTACCCTCGCAGCTCCAAAAATGTCTTCCTTCTCAAACAGTGTAAACACCTCCGTTTGGTGGTCTTCCAGGCGAGCGCCGTGCACATCCAAACTTTCCGGCATCAGATCTTCCTTAGCAGCACTTCACACAAATCAAATGAGCTGCAGCTGAGCTCATTTGCATGTGCAGTCTGATCAAAATGTGGAAAATGTTTATTCAAGGCTGAAACTGGTGGGTTTTGCACATCGGGCCCCTGCGGACCGACGGATATCAGCCTTTGAAGTCCAACAACATGATCATAATCCCCTTTTGAACTCAAACATAATTGGAATCAGTTGTTGAAAGGAGGCGATGAGTGAGGGGGGGGGCAAAAAAAAGGTCTCAGTGTAGATTTATATGTTAATTATCCTGCTTATCAGCGTCCTGGAACAGCAGGTGACTGGCTGAATTACGCTTTTAAAAGTAAAAATTCGTCAGTCAACATTTCAAAAGGAAACAATCGTTTCATCATCAGAGATGGCGTTAATTTGAAGGCAAAGGTCCGCGCGAGATAATGAGCCTCAATTCATAACTTTTATATCCAGCGGTGGAAGAAAACAACTGATACAATCAGCTGCAATCAAATTGTCCCTGCCTCGCGGCCTGTTTGTTCTTATCCAACGTTAGCTGCATTTTAAACAATGTTTTCGGTTTCACGTTCGCCGACAAGCATTAGGAGACGGTCGATTCACAAGTGTGTCATCATTATCACCAGCGACAGATGTCTGCTTCGATTCCACTCATCTATTCAAATGCTGGAGCTGCTCACTTTAGCCCTTTCGGGTCGCAGTGGCCAAAACCCCGCTAATATCAGCTAACAGTGGCTAAAAGTTAACGTCAGCTAACAAATGCTAGCACCTGTTACCATCAGCTAACACTCGCTTGTAGGCACTCACACCAGCAAACACCCACTAACATCTGCTAACTTCCGCTAACAACAGCTAACACAACTTAGCATCAGCTAAGACCCGCTAAAACAGTCTGCTGACAGTCGCTTGTAACCGCTAACAACAGCTAACAGCCGTTAACGGCATCTTACACTTGTTAACATCAGCTAACACCCGCTAACATCAGTTAACGACTGCTAGCAACCGCTTACAACTGCTAACAGTGGCTAACACCTGTTAACATTAGATAACACCTGGTGATATCTGCTAATACCTGCTAACATTCGCTAACAACAGCTAATATCCGCGAATACTGCTAACATTTGCTAACACACAGTATTATGTCGTCAGCGTGAAATAACTGCCGTTTTCTCCTGGGGTCACATGACTCTGCAGCAGTCACGTGACACCCGGGTGGTCAGGCTAATTTGCGGCAACATTTGTGCGTCTTAGCTCCGCGCCAGTGGCTTAGCTTTAGCCTGCCCCGCTAACTTCTGTAAATCTTTGCCGTCTCAGCCACAAATTCCAATTCTGTCTTGGCTCAAGGAAACGTTGATATAGTTTGAAAGAGAGAAGGAAGTCAAAGATATAAATATAACAGTAACGGTAACCACCACTTCTGTGCTGCCTTCCCCTGGTTACTTCTCTATTTTCCGGCACGTTTGTGACATCACCATAAAAGCAGAAGCAGAAACTAGGCTGCTGTCAATCTGACTGGCTGTTGGGTCATTAAAGGAGTCAGTCGCCTTTTTTTCGCAGGTTTATTTCGATTTAAGAAACCTGCATAGTCATGCTAATGTTGGTGTGAATAGGTCATATAACTTTCTCACCGTCGTCTTCCCTCCCAGTCCTATCGATCGTTTTTGATTGGTTTATTCTCACAAGATCTGAAAACTCACCTCTGTTTTCATTTCTTTATTTATTTATTTTTAAAAAAATTTTTTCGGTCTTGTAACTGAAACTGCCATTTTTAGTCTCCGTCGCGAATTTGTTCTTGGAAGTCCTGCAGGGTTTCCTTGAATTTTGCCGAGTTGACATTTCTAACCCGGTGGAAAACATAAGTCAGAGTCACAACAGAGGAGAAGCTGTTTGCTCTCGCACGGCTGCTTTTATTTTTAATGATGTTGACTCTTCTGCAAGAGGAAAAACAAGTCGTGACAGAGAGTGAAGATTTGTGCTCGATGCAGGAGTCAGAGGGAGATGTAAATGAGGATAATTTACTGGAAACAAAAGTTGCTCGGTGGACAAAGATGACAAGTATGATGACACTATCAACACTTTGGTTTCCATTCAGACCTTTTTAATAACTCTTAAAATGTTTTTTTTAATTTTTTTTTATAGATTTCATGCTTTATTTCTACCGAAAAAAAAAAAATTCCCCCATTGAAATGAGTGTAAACACGCCAGTCAGTTCTGCTCTGACGCAGCCAATACGCTTTGCTATCACCGTGGCGACCGTGCTTTGACTGTATAATGCCGCATACACTATATAATGTCACACAGTCAAGAGAAACTACATTGTTGTTTTCCGGCTTTTTAATACTTTCCACAATTTTCAGCCGAGGACATTTATGCTTCACTTGAGCTTTTTCTCTAGCCGGTCATGTAGCTGATGTCACCTCAAAAAACCCCCAAAAAACACAGATGATTATGAATATTATATTTTAGCAAAGCTACATTTTATTTGATCATAGATGAATGTGAAACAAAAGCCTATCCCATGTACAATCAGCATTAAGCAAACACTGACTGCACTTTGACTGCGGTGTCATAAAGCTTTCAGTAATTTAACGTTATTTTAGTTCATATTCTGCTTCTTTCCCTCTGCAGCATCTAGCATGGTTATGTTTGCGCTTATTTTTCCACATCTCGCTCCGACTGCATGCCACTCACGTGCACGACACGCTATTTTACAGTCTCGTATAATAGAGCATAAACATTTTATTTGATAGTCATAAACCAATTTATTGTGGGATGATGTATTTTCTGACCGTTGCGTTTAGTATAATTTGAACATCGTGCCGCCCTCAGAACGACAGTGTCTCTTTCTATCTATCCATCTATCTGCGCGTTCGATATGAATAAATTTCAAATTAACTGGTGACCTGCCACTCTGCATTAGCGGGCGACGGCACAAAAAAAACGATGAGTCACCACTCCGCCAGCCACCGGCGCCATTTACGGTGACAACGAGCTGCAGCTGAAACACCTCAGTCACAATCACCTAAACTGATTAAGACAGCGTTTCGTGAGCTGTGCTAATCAGACATGGCTTATTATCTTATTATCTCATTATCAGTGTCCCGCCAGTTTGGGCTCCTCCCCTCATATGCGGCCACGGCGACGTCGCGGCTCCGTCCACCCGATCTCGCCGCTTTCCCTTCACCTTCTTTCCTGGCGAATCGCGGCTGCGCTCGTAGTTTAAAATACGACTCGGCAATACTATCAGCTAACTCCACCAACTGAGATTACGTAGACAGAAGTTGGCGCTTTTGAACCAAGTCTGGAATACCTTTCATGTCCTGAACCCTCCCCGCACCCACTATTTTAATTCGAAAACTAAAAGTGGAAACAGCTGGAGTCCGTCTACTATCACTGCAGCCGAGGCCAGCGTGATGTGATGGCGTTGGAGTTGGAGCTAAGAGAGGCGAACACGTCGCGCACGCGCGCACACACACACACACACACACACGCACACGCATTCGTACACGTACACGCACATACACAGTCAGAAACAGGGACTAAAAAGCACGCACTGCCGTGTGTTTCCTGAAGGTGGCAGCAGTCGCATGCTTTAAATGCAAAGCTACATCTTGCACACACACAAACACTCGCGCGCACACACAGTGTTACTTCAAACCCTCGTCGCTTCGATCCTTTGACACAGCGAAACTTTGGTTGGCTCCGGTTTATTTCTTCAAAGTCGCTGGGCTTCTCGCTCCTTCAGCACTTCAGCCGGCTCATCTGGTGTGGGTTTTTTTTTTTTTTTTTTTTTTATAGCTTCAGCCTGCAACAACTGTACATGTTTTGTCAAAACCAACACTTCAAAATACAAAAAAGAACCTGTCAGCGGATCCGTACCCGGGTTAGCGGGAGGAGGGAAAAAAAAAAAAAAAAACCCATTTCAATCAATGAAGTGGACATTTCTTTCACAGTCGTGAGCAGCAAGTGCTGAGAGCAGCAGCTGGCACCACGCGTGCTGCTGCTCCCACCAGACTCCCGCCACCGTTTTCCCACTCCAGCCGCTAACGGAAGGGGCTGTGAATTTGCTGACCGCCCCCCCTCGGGGACATAAAACAAGGCTTTCTCAGCTCTCCGCGGTCCCGCCGGCACCCTTGTGTGACGCGTTGCATTCGCCGGCCTCGGGGCGAGGACGACCGCCTCAGCGCCGCCGGGGCTGCGTCTGGATCCTCGCGTGCGCAAACGCAGACAATTTGAACGCGAATGGAAGGAAAAACAGTAGAGCAAAAAGAAGGAAAAAAAAGTGGAACAAGATGCCTTCGTGAGGCTTTATCGACCTTGTTTCACCCGGCCAAGGCGTTGCTGAGCGTGCATGTTGTTTTCCAGCGACGGCCTGCCTCACATTCATGCAATTGCACACATTCTCAGCTGGAAAACGCCCAGCTCCACCTCTGGAGCAGCTGGCGGCTCTCTCCCTCACTGCACAGCAACAGCTGCGAAAAGGTAACGCAGACGAAGCGACGGCGTACCACGCTTCGGTTTTGAGCCAGGAGCTGCTGAAAAAGCTCCTCGGAGGAGCCAAAAGGGCACATTGATCACCCGGTTATTAGTGCACTTTTATTGGACTGTCTTTGGAAGTAGAAACAATCTCATAAAGTCCTTTTTATACGACAGGAAAGCACTCTGGGAAAAGAGAGGAGGTCAAATATTTGGCTAAAACCTGAGCTGCTGGAGAGAGTCTCCCAGGAGGAGAGTTAAAAAAAAAGAAAAAAAAAGGTGATGTGCAAAAAAAAAAAAAAAAAAAAGGAGGCCTGTCATCACCTTCAAGCCCACCATGTCATAATCTGGTGAAACTAGTTCAGGGTTGTAAAAAGCACGGAACCCAGTCTCCGGGCAACTTGGGCGTCACATGAAGCAATTAAAACTAAAAAAAAAAAAAAAGAACTTTGTTAGTTTCTCGCATTCCTTTTTTTTTTCCCGACACGCTAGTTGGATTAGTTTAATCGGTTAAATTGTTTTTCTCCTCAGGTTGTATTCGATTAGATGAGATTCAGGCGCCGGCTTTGTTCCCAGAGAACAGCAAGACGTATGAGTGCGTCAGTGTCAAATTGACATAGACTTAAGGGAAAAAAAAACAAAAACATGTCCTCAGGTTGTTTTAGCTGCCATTTATTATTTATGATTGTGTTTAGCACTTGAGTGCCATAAATATTTTAAATATATATTCTAAATATATGCTAAAAGAGAGAGAGAGAGAGATATTACACACACACAGGTTTTGTCTTTTGGGTTCCTTTCTTTTGTTTTTTTTCTTTACCGAAAATGACTGTCGGCTTGTATGTGTTGAGATTGTTGTTGCCATGGCGACGGTATTTTCGCTCCCATCCATCCATGCCAGCGGTTTATTAGGAGAGCGCGACCAAAAAAAAATTTGAACTTGACGCGAGAAGGCCGGTCGCAGGCGCGGGTTTTTGGCCGCCGATGGATCGCTCTGCTTTTTATTCAAGGCCGTCGGCGTCTTTGCGTGAGTGCTGTGACGTCAAGTCTCCCCTCGGCAGCCTCCGGGGGGAACGCGTTCCCGTTTCCAGCGGCGGGCCCGGTTTTCCGTGCCGGTATCAGTCAGCTGAAAAGCGTCCGGCGTCGAGACCCCCCCCTCCCTCCCCCTCCGATTGGCCTCTCCAGCCGTTTCGTCTGACTTGCGCACACTTCACCCCCCCACACACTCCGCTCAAATCAGCTTCCAGTGCAGGTGTGTTTCTCTGGATAAAAGGGAAATTTCACGGAGCCGTAACCTCTCCTAAGGACACTGTCTCTCATTCCTGGAGGCTGATGGCGGAGTTGGACCTGGGCAGAGGCGGGAAAGCGATGAGGTGGTGAAATTAAGAGTCCTGAGCGAGCTGCATGATGTGAGCGCAGGAGCAGCTGGTCTGTTTTGTGTTTTTTCTTTTTTTTTCTTTTTTTTTTTTACCAAGCAATCGGGGAGTCTGGGAGGAGCTGTGATACTCAGATCATGGAGATTTACAGCAGACACCCTCGTTTCTCCGTGTGTGTTCTGCTCTGGGGGAGCTCAGCGGTGCGGCCGCGGCGGCGAGCGCCCCGCGGAGCTCCCGGCCCCCCCACCCCCCCTCGCCCCACGCCGCAATAACGGGGCGGCCGTCATTACGCCACTCGGCATCTATTTGCAGCGATTTGCGATCCCCAAAGGAGGAAGAGTCGTAGAGGCGTTTAGCCAGCACTGGTGGCCCACACACACACACACACACACACACACACACACACACACACACACACACACACACACACACACACACGTACGTTGGGCACTCTAGCACACACTAGGCCTACATTCACACTGCAGGCAAAAGTGGCCCAAATCCGCCTCTTTTGCCCACACGTGACCCGTATCTGATCTGGTTCATGACGTTGTTTTTTTCCCAAGTCAGATCCAGGCCACTTTCATACGTGGTCCTAAATCGGACACGTATCAGCAGTGTTGGGCATGTTACTTTCAAAAAAAGCAATTAGCTATAGTTACTAGTTACCTCTCCCAAAAAGTAACTGAGTTAGGAGCTTAATTACGGCAAGATAAAAGTAAATAGTAACCAGGGAAAGTAACTATTGTTTTACATTTTTAAACATTCAAATATGTAAAAGAATTTGGCCCCATCACCACTTTTTACTGGAACTTTAATTTCAACTGCATGTTCAATAATTTATAATAAGACTAAGAATAATACATATTATTAAATCGATGCTGAATACAATAAATTATTAACAGAAAACACTGGATACTAATCCACGCTGTTTTGATGTTGCTGTGGGACAATGTGAGACGGACCGACGTGGAGAAACACTTTGTTCCCGTCATAATCATATTTCACGTTTACGTTCTTGCCTTTTATCTCAGTGAAGGGAAAAGTGATAGCTGCACTTCCGGTTTAAGAACATAACCTTTGAATTATCTGGGCTCTCCGTTTGGTGCGTGTGAATGTGTGTGAATGTGTGCGTGTGTGTGTACAACACCCACCCATCTCTGCCTCTGGTTGGCTTACTATAAAATTTTGCTCTCCCTTAGCCAATCATCATCATTTATGTGATGGCCCCGCCCCGCCTCTCCTCTGTGAAAACGGCGGATAGTTGCAAAAGATAATAACACGTTTTGTTTCGAAACGCCTTTCAGGACGTTCAGACTTTAAGATACAACATCCAACCAGACGGATGCCGCCTCCTCGCAAAAAAAAAAAAAAAAAAAAAATGCAGCTTGCAGACCTTGTGTTTCAGGGTTCAGCGCCCATGATGCTGAGGTGGGAAGTAAAGGCGGTCATGGCTGTGTGGGGTTTTGTAGGTGAGGAGAAGGTTTCCGGGATTGTGCAGGCAGCCAGCGCTGCGGAACCACCGCTGAATTTCAAATGTTGCTCACGTCAATGAATCGTCATCAGCATAGAAACGGGAGCAGTGATCAGTGACGCTGTTAGTCAGTCAGAGACCCGTGGCTGTAGGTGTCCGCGACGTTTCTAGCCAGCTACCTCGCGCTTTTATGCAAATGATGGAATTTCAACCACGTTAAAAAAAAACAAAAAACAAACCAGCGGTATATGGTTGTTTCATCACATTTTATGAGGAGGCAGTGAATATTTTAAGGCCCCCTCATCACCAGCCGGCCAGCAGTTGGCTTACGTCGGCTGAGCTGACCTCCTCTCAGCGGCGTGTTGGTGGGAATCCACCTGTTGCGGCGGGACTCGCTTCTTATAATTCTTCTCATAAGGCTCGTAATTCTCGAAATGATGCTCGCACGTCTCACCGCTCTCGTGGCCGTAATTAGCGGCCATTAATCCCGGGCGTAGCCGAGTCTCGAGCCCTCCGCGGATGACTTTCAGGTCACCATGGGAACAACTCAAATGTGACTTGAGTCGGAGTCACGAACCCAAAGCCTTTAAACATCCGATCATTGCTATTGAATTCTGATTTAAAGTGTGATATAAACACAGCAACAACAAAAAAAAAGCTAGAAATTGAATTTAAGAAAACTGGACTGAGAAGCATGAATTGCTGGCATCAGGTGACGTTCTCTGACACAAATATGATCTCAACAGGTCGCGACCGACCACGGCTGTGGACCAAAAAAAAAGTGATTCCAAACGAATCTGGTCCTCTTTGCAGTCCTTTTGATATCACAGTTTATAGTAAATCTAGAACTCGTTGAGCTCTTACAGTTGAAAGTCCAAATCTTTTTTAACTTTCAGACACTGATCCGCGCTATAAAGTTCAAACATGCACGCGAGCGCAGACCTCTGCCTCCTTTCCCCGCATCTGCTTCCATTCCCATCCATGAGATTACATTTGCTTTGTTCATTTCTGGAGATAAGCCGCCTGCTTTTGTGCGGCGGGCGCTCCTTCTCTCCCCTCCCTTCCAGCCGAAATTGCAGCGAGGAGCCAGAGTGGAATTGTAAGAGGCATTTATCTGCCTCCCACAACCCATCTCTGCCCTGAATAATTAATGCACCCGGCATTTATGCGTCTCGCTGGTTTGTCCTTGGGTCGCGTCGACTCCGGAGGGGCCGTGCGGGTCGCCGTCCTGGAGGCCGCCCTCCTGTTGACGCGTCAGACCTCTGCGGAAGCTTTACATTCATCGTGTGTCTGCCGACCCGACCCAGCTCCGCTACGGGTGCAGGGAGGCACGGTGGCGGGTGCGGTCGATAGAAGCCATCACATCTTTGATAGCTGAACATATGAAATTGGCATTTAAGCCGGCGCCGCGGCCCGTCCTCTCGGCAGGAATCGGGCGAAACAATTCCGTGTTCCGCGCCTTTGATGGCGCGACGTCATTTTCACAAGACTTGTTTGTTTTTGCACAGATGCGGCGTATTAAATGGTGATCTTCCTCATGGGGCCACACGTTTTCATCTGAGGGTCATATTTCCCACAGTCCACCGACATCTGCCTTAAAAAAGAGAAAAACAAACGGGACTGCAAAACGTGAACCGTTGAGTGGCTACAACCATCAGCCAAAACATTATGACCACTGCAAGTTTACCATAGAATATAATGCAACATGTTTGAATGACTGTTATTGGGACTGCAATTTGTGTTGAACTTTACTGTGGGTGAACTTTACTGAGAGGTGCCCCTAATATTTTGGCACTCCAATGAATGTGAGTGGGATGACCAAAATATGAGGGACGCCTCTCAGTGTAACTGAGTACAGTTACACTGAGAGTCCCAATAACAATTATTCAAATATGTCAACGCCTCTGTCAATTAGGGAGAAGGGAGAATTTATTGCAGGGCTGTTCCATTGTATTCTGTTGTAAACATGCAGTGGTCATAATGTTATGGCTAATCTGCGTTTTTCCCAAAAATATTTTACAGGACAGTGATGCAATTGTATGTCAAAAAGTACCATTTTGGAACCCTGAAGTTGTTCTGATGTGACGATAACATGAATACAAAAATATACATTTTCACAATTAACATCTCAGGAAAATCGGAAATTGCCCCAAAGGAAAAACAAAAGCCAAAATAACTTGTGCTTCAATGTCCGCTTTAAAATGCTCGTGTTTTTATGACGACGCTTAGGTGCTGGCAGCGTTTGGTCAAGGTTGTAATGAACAAAAAGGTCTGCAGTGATTCAAAGCCTATTAACATACTGATTTAAACAAAGGCAGTGCGCAAACATCATTTCCAGAAGACTGAGACGCATATGGACCAAATTAAACGGGGAGTAGTCAAGAGGTTTGCTTTAACCCATCATCATGAAGTTTACGTGCCGCTATTGGTTCATTTTATGGTTGCTAGCGCTAATTAGCATTAGCGCTGGCGCCCAGAAACCTGCGATAAACGCAGCATTGGTGGCCCACAGGGTTGCCCGGTAAAGCGGGGCCTGTATTTAAACGCTGACGGTGTTGCTCATTCATGCTAACACGCAAGCACACAGAACGCGATGTTTAATATGTGGCAGCCGTCACATTTTCACTCAGCGTTTACCTCATTCAACATTCGCCACATGATCAGTTAAAAACCCTCTGAGACGGAGGCTGCTTTTCTAATTTTTTGCTCTCGTCCTCCAACAAAGCGATTATATCACCGAGCCTGTGATGCACCATCAAGCAATAAACATCATTTTATTCAGGGCCACCTGGGCTTTCAGTACATTCGCGCCGCAGTGGTTCTCTCGGATCCGTAAATAAATGATGTGGCCATAAAGACGAGCAAATAAGTAAGAATAAGATGGAATTGAGTCGTGCAGATTTTCTTTGAAGTATCAAATGATAATGAGGAATAAGCTTTTTTGGCGTCTGTGATTTTGCTTTTGCTTTCTTTGCAATCAAATTATAACAAATAAATAAATAAACAAACCAAATTCTAGGTCAGCCCCGTCATTATATTTTTTTGTATAAGTCTGAGGTGAAATCTCCTCCTTCATTATTTGTGCTGCTGATTGGCAGGTGTGGAGCATCGTCTCCCATCGGTGGACGGGATGACACTTAACCTCTGACCTCTCTCCAAAAGGGACCGCGGGTCAACAGATATGCCCGACTAACCTCCACGTTAACAACCTCCGTCAATAAAAAATAGATCAGATATTCACAGAAGGCATTCAATATTTGATCTTTGATCATAGATTTAAAGGCACCGCGTCCTTTCAAGAGTAGTTAATTAAAGATTTGTTATATGTTAAATCACCTACTTTGTACCTTTTTTTTTTTTTTTTTTAACTAAAGCTCACTAAGTAAATTTTTTACATCTTTTCCAGAGAGGCACTCGGCACTCTTAGAAAAATACAAAAGACAAAAAAAAAAATTGTATTATCTTCAGGTCCCCTGGGCTCTAATTATAGAGATCTTCTCTTGAGCCTCGGTCCATCAGACGGCAGCGGGTGTGCAGGGCGAGACACTCAGTACATATGTAGAACAAGTTTAACTCCCCGCAGACGCGGCGCCACGTCCGACAAAGACGTGGATCCGGGGTGTCAAGAGAGTCCAGGCGCCCTTCCTCCCCGAGGTCAAGTGTCTGCGGGGACGCGAGCAGCGGCCGTGTCTGAGCGCCTTAATGCAACACGGCCGGCTGAGATAATCCCGCGGACCGAGGAGCGCCTCGCCGCCGCCTCTCATCTCCCGCATTTTCCTCAGAATAGCAGGACGAGTACAATGAGGCTTAATCCTCCTCGGAGCCGCCTGCAGCTACAGCTCCTAATTTCCCTCCTTCAATCCGCGTGCTATTTGCTCTGGTCATATCTGGCACCGACTCAACCGCCCACTCAGTTTAAAAAAAAAACCCATCAGGGTCCGTGTATGAATGACGGCGCGCGTGTTCGGACGTGCAGCCTTGAAACTGCAGGTAAAAATTATTGACGTGTATATTTTAGCATAAGCTTGTTGCCATGCTGAAGAAAAAAGTAAAGTTGTAACTAAGGAAAAAGATCTAACATGACGAGAATAGTCGGACTTCTACAAGAAGAGGCGTTAATATTACAAGGATAAAGTTGAAACTGAGAAAACGCATCATATTTTGACAAGGAAGTTGTAATTTTACGAGAGAAAAAGTGGTACTATTACAAGAATACATTTTTAACTGATAAAAACATGCAACATTATGAGAATATAGTCATAATTTCATGAGAAGAGTTGTAATTTTGCAAGAATAAAGTTGTGACTGAGGGAAAAAAAAATGTAACATTGAAAGCATAATTATTTTTTTGATGTAATTATTTGACATAAAAGCCATGATATTTAGAAAATAAAGTCATAATTACAGGCTGTAGTTTTATATTAATAATAACAACAACATGCAATCTTAAAACTTCAGGTAAAAATATTGACACATATTTGAATACCGTCACATACGATTAGTCCGCTAGTGAAGAAAAAAACAATCGGAACTTTTGAAGTTTTGATTGAGAAAAAGATGTAATGTTTCAGACATGAAGTCATAATTATTTGACATGAAAGTGATCATATTTTGAGAATCAAGCCGTAATGATGGGCTGTGTTTTAACAACAATAATGGCGCTGATTGTTTTATTTGTCACAAAAGTGACCCAAAATTATGGAAGGGCAGATTTATCCAAACTAAGTGTTGTAGTGCCCAGCAGAGGCCCAGCTTTTCAAAATACACGCAAAATTGAGTCATTTTACATCGTTGTTTTCCCCACACAATATTTTTATCTAAATTTTTACAGGTGAATTACAGTCTGACATGCAAAGACATAACATAACGACCACAAGCAACGAATGACGTGCCACAAAGCCCCTCTGTTTAAACTAGGTAATCCATACATATTAGAGTACAGTATGCACATTTGAAATAAAATATCACCACTCTTACGTAAAAAAATCTTGACAAAAAGCTACAAATAAACAAACAAACAAACAAAAAAAAAAAAACAAGCATGGAAACCGCACGATCCACCCGCATCATTCACCTCCGTCTTCTGTTGGCGTTCTGTCAGAGTTCTTATCATAATCAGTGACAGGTCTCCATATGTTCTCAGACACGTGCTTTTAATGTTTCAATATGTATGTTATTCTTTCCAGTGGAAGGGTTATTAACATCTGTCCAATCCACTGGGGCACATCTGGTCTATGAGTCTTTTTCCATTATCATGCAATGCATTTTTTTTTGGCATGTGAGGGTTCTTTCACTTTTGTTGAAGTTTTTCTGGATGCAGGCCCAACAAAAAAAAAGCAGCTCGTGGTCCAATATCACTTGTTTTTGAAATCCCACTCCCAATTGTTGCTCTCACCTCCTCCCCAAAACGTTCCGATTTTTCCACATTGCCATAAGCAACGGAATAGCGCCGCTTTGCTTTCCACGCGTTTTGTGTCGGGTGCGTTTCTGTTGTTTCCGTCTAGTCCCGCTGACGCGACGCGACGCGTGCCGTTCGCGATGTCATCAATTCGAGGCGCGCTTATTGGTTTGGTTTGAGTTTTTCGGCCGAAATTTCAGTTAGCAGCTCGACTTTTTATCCTCAGATGGGAATAGTATCAGAAAGTTGCAAAATTCTGAAACAATAACCTTTCTCAGACTGTCCTTTACCATTTTTTTTCCCTAAAGATGAATTTATATCATATTATTTTTATTTTTTGTTATCCTACTGGCCGACTACGCGGTTTTCTTGGGGCGAACTGTCCCTTTAAGGATGACGTCGGCACTGAGAACTTCCAGCCAGCTTCAAGCGCTTCTTCTTCTTCTTCTTCTTCTTCTTCTTCGCCTCCCGAGAGGCGACGTCGGTGCCACACGAATAATCCAAATTATTTCTTGCAGCCGCTTCCAAAGGGACGAGTAGCCGACCGCGACTGCCGCGCCTCGCCCGTTGTCATCCAAACGTTTCACTCATTCGAACGGCGCCGTCATCAGCCGGCTTCCACATCGCCGCTGTTTTCTTTCTCATATTGTTGCTATTCTCGTCATTATAACTCCGAACTCTGAATGGTTGTTGAGAACACACACACACACACATGCGTGCGCACACAAACACACGCACATGCACACACACACACACACACACACACACACAATAGCAAACTGCCATGAGCGTCTCGCAGACGTATAAATATTTATATCATCAGTTGCGGCTTTTATTCATGTTCTGAGCTCTCTGTTCTCTGCAGCCTCCGTGACCCAGTTTCCTGGCAGGAGCCATGTAATTCAATTGCGTGTAAGTGCTCTTTGCCTTGATTGTGTTTGTACGTTTCCATGCAAATGTGCCCTTATGAGAACTCGCCGTGAACTTGTTTGCGCAGGTAAATAACAGTAGGCATCTTTGTCCTTTTAATAAGCGGCGGGGCGAGCCGCTGGATGTGCTTATATGCTAAAGGAGGCATGACTGTATGCATACATATATATGTGTGTTTGTCCTTTCGTACCCCAGAGGGATTTATTCTGGTGTCTTTTATTTGCGCAGACAGCGGGGATCATTGACTATCATTCCCAGGAGACATCTGGGAAAAGAGCCTGAACTCATGGGCCCGCGTGACGATAATTAATCCGGAGCTGCCAGCGTTTTTTTTTTTTCTTCCTCTTCTTTCTTTTATTTGTCGGGTGGATCTCTGAGAAAGACTCACTTTCGCCTTTTTGACGCGCTCAAGCGCCGACAGCGGGAATGATGATAGCCGAGAGAGACGGCGAAAAGAAAGCCAACCGCTCTCTCTCTCTCTCTCTCTCTCTCTCTCTCTCTCTCTCTCTCTCTCTCTCTCTCTCTCTCTCTCCTCTGAACCAGATGAACATCTGGCTGCGCCGGCGCGGCTGTCGGAGGCGGGAAGGTGCGCTCCCCTCTTCTTCTGTTCGTTTAACGCAGGACGCGCGACGCTCAGTGCCCACCGCAGCCGAGCTTCCCAAACGGTGCGGCATCGCAGACGTCTTCCCGCCGTGACCCCCGTCGCCACGGAGATCGCTCCCGCTCGCGTCGATCCGGTCGCTTTTTCCAGCAGTCTTCATCAGGTCGCGTAAACCGCTCGCGGCTCCTGTAAAAGCGGCGCAGGACGCCAATCGCAGGCGACGGCGGCTGAACTGTACTTATTATATTTGGGATTTGCGAGCTGGAAAACACAACAGGACCGTGCAGCCTTAAGGCCTGTGCATGCGGCTCGGTTTGGGCCAGCGCATTTCAAATCTCACGAGAAACTCAAGCGCAGAACTTCCTGGGACGTCCTCATAGGCCCCTCCCACTGCGTGTCTTTAAATGCCTTACAAGATGTAAAAAGAAATTTTTGCCTATTGTAATTTTTTCTCGCCCGCTTCAAATTTCCGACCAATCACGCGATTGTGGTCGGACACCACGCGAGAAAAGAAGTTGAGGATGATGTGTCGGGAACACGCTGTGGGAACTCCCCGAACAACAAGAGAGCAAATTTCTCTTGTTCTTGCGGCGCAGGTTCAAGTTCAAATTTGGCTAACGTGAAACATTTGTATTTAAACATGTTTTTTTGAAGTTTATTGCTTTAAAAAAAAAAAAAGGTGCATTTTGGAGACTCGAAAAACACATTTTTTTTTTTTTTTAAAGAAATTGAGGCATTATTATTTTCCCTGACTGCTTAAGAGTCAATTGCTATCATCAGTCGCGCTTCTCTGTCTATTTGGGCGTCAAATGCATCATAATCACCATCAGGCCCCCTTCAGTGATTGCCCGTTTTGAATCAAAAATAAGCGATGCAGGTCGGGGTTCGGCCAGGGGGTTTTGACAGCCTGGGCGGAGATGTTGGATCAGCGAGGACTTCCATGCACACCCACCCACACACACACACACACCTCATCCTGACTGGGAAGGAGAAAGACAGCAGCACTTTAAAACCTTGAGTCCAAAAAAAAAAAAAAAAAAAAAAAGTTCAATAAGGAAGATGGTCCCTCTTACTCGAGGCTGATAAAGCCCGCTCCACTCAGTTCCAGCCTCGCCATATCTGTCCAATCATCTTTCGGCCGGCAGTTCCTTTAAAGCCAATCAGTCTCTGAAGCCGACCTTTAGATATCGAGCCATCGCTCTCCTTCAGATCTACGGTTGGAGCTCACACCCAAAAACAATGTTTCAATCCCCAAACTCGTGTTAGCATAACCCGCTCATCTCTGGAGTGCTGTGTGCCTGCACGCTCTGGATTCAGGTGCGTCAAGAGAACCCCTGACGACGCCCCCGTCACGCCGATCCTCCATGTTCAAAACCTGGCGGCGTGTTTACGGAGGCGATGGCGCTGGAAGTGCTTTGCCTCCCTCGAGAGGACGGCTGCTCCCCGGCTACGTACCTCGGCTAATGCGCCGATTTAAAAAGAAAAAAGAAAAAAAAAAAACCTCTAATGGTGTTTTTGTGCGAGGTCCAAACTTTTATCCGGTTCATTTCGGCTGTTTTACTGATGTAGAACACCAGGAATTCTGTTTGTGAGGCATTACATACCCAATAAACATCCCCCGTGATAAAAAAGAAGTAGCCGAAGTTCATTATTACTATAGCTTGTTTAAAATCTGAGGCGCCGTTTGGGAGATTAGGTTTTAATATTCGTTTTTTTTTTTATTTTTTTATTTTCCCCGAGTAAAGAAACAAGTAAATGACACCAGATTTTTTTTTCTTTCTTTTATTACAGTCTGCAAACTTAAGAGTTGAACATTCTCAGACGGCTGGATCAACAAACGCCGGATAAACACCTCTAATCAATACCTGTCAACTCCAAATAAACACCGCCGAAAAGCCAACGCTAATTAACAGATCATTACAACATCTTAATATAACGGCGGACAGGTTTATCTAAATGGCAGCGTGCAGACGCGAGGCAACCCGAGGTGCTTTAGAAAACCCGCTGAAAGCAAAAGAGCATAAAAAGTGCAATATAGATCGGAGGGAAAAAACACCTGGAAAAAGAAAGAGGGGAATTGTAATTGTTACAGTGCGAGAGAGAAGTTCAGGGTTTATGAGGAAACCGCAGTGAATGATGGAAGTTTTGAGATTTAAACGAGCTGATCTGTTTTTCGAAACCCGGGCGCTCAGGAATCTTGATTGTTGGTATTTGGTTGGTCCTCATCCAGAACTCTGAGATGACCTGAGATGATTTTTTATTTTTTTTTCCCCCCCAGAAAAAAAAAAAAACATTTGAAAGGCAACTGTTGCTCTGGTTGTTTACTTCTCTCGGGGCGCCGGATCTGCCAAAGATGAAGCTCTCCCTGAAAGTTTGATGGTTAAAGTTATTAACAAGTAAGGACGCTTGGTCGGCATCAAACTACGGTTCTCTACATTAGAACCCCAAAATACAAGGAGTCAGTCTTTGAGGTCTGGTTAAATTATAATTCCCTTACTGAGCTTTCTTTCAGTCACGGTTGCATAAATACTGATCGCGAAAAAACCTGAAGGTGGACTCGGCGATCACGTTGCACGGCCTCGTGTTTTGTCGGAAAAACAAGGCGAATCGGAGACCATCTTGATGTCGTAAAGCCCAGATTTTGTTTGGCTGGTCCATCTCGCCAAACGCCCCCCCCCCCACAACGGGCGGGGGGTTCTTCATGCTGCGCATCCACATCTGATGCTTCACGGGTTCCTCCGGCGTTCCGATTTGAGGAGCCAACGTCGGAGCCTCGGTGACTGATGTGCGAGGCGAGGACACGCCGCGGTTATGCGATCAAAATATTTTTGTCTGTTTTTCTCTATTAGACGCGGAAACAAAATGACAGAAAATTTTCCAGCGAGATCCGCACATGTGGCATCATACGCTGATCGGCTGCTACATTATGAACACTCGAAGGTGAAATGAATAGCACTGATTATCTGGTTACCATGGCATCGGTCAGTGGGCGGGATATGGAAGGCAGCGAGCGACCGCTTGATCCTCAAGGTTGATGCGGTCGAAGCAGGAGAAATGGTCAAACGTGAGGATTTGAGCCACTTTGACATGGGCTGATTTCTGATGGCGCGACGCGTGGGTCCAGAACTGCAGCCCCTGTGGGGTGTTCCCGGTCTGCAGTGGTCAGGACCCATCAAAAGTGGCCCAAAGAAGGAAAAAGTTGTGAAGCCGCGACAGGGTTATGGTGGTCAAGGCTCAGTGGCGCACATGGGGAGTGACGGCTGGCATGTGCAGTCCGAGCCAACAGCTAACGTAGCTCAAATCGCTGAAAAATTCAATGCTGGTTCTGCTGGAAAGGCGTCAGAACACACAGTCATCCTGGTCTATGTGGCTGCGTAGCAGCAGACCATCTAACCAGCAATGGACACGTGAGCATCTGAACTGGACCACAGGGCCACGGTCTGATTAATTATGTTTTATTTTGCGTCACGTCGACAGACGTGTGTGTGTGTGTGTGTGTCGCACCAGGACGCACGATGGGAAGAAGGGAATTGATGCTTTTGGCGATGTTCTCCTGGGGAACCTTGGGTCCGGCCATTCATGTAGATGTTACTTTAAGATGTAGCAGCTACCTAAGCCTTGCTGCAGACCATGTCCACCCTTTTGGTATTCCCTGAGGGCAGTGGCCTCTTTCAGCAGGATAACGCTCCCTGCCACAAAGGAACAACGGTTCAGGAATGTTTGAGGAACACAACAACCAGCTCCAGGTGTTGACTCGGCCTCCCAAATTCCTCAGATCTCGATCCAATCCAGCATCTGTGGGATGTGCTGAACAAATAAAGTCCGATCCATGGAGGCTCCACCTCACAGCTTCCAGGACTCAAAGGATCTGCTGCCACCATCTTGGTGCCAGATACCACAGCGACACCTTCCGAGGTCTGGTGGAGTCCAGGCCTCCATGGATCAGGACTGTTTTGGTGGCAAAAGGGGGACCTACACAATATTAAACTGGTGGTCATAATGTTATGGCAGATCGGTGAAAAATGAAACATTTAAATAAAGAAATTAAATGATTAATATAAGTTATTTAATAGTGGAGAAGAGTTAGGATTAAACAAGTTTATTCCTCTTATCCTTTAGAATGTGCAAGTGAATTATTTAAGTTTTTGCTAATGGGAATTATTTTGCCTAATCCTACTTTCTTTATTTTGAACAGGTAAGAAAGCAATAGTGAAAACAAAAGAAGACTTTAGTCAGCAAATCAAGTGCAAAGAAGAAATAATTGTAATTTAAAAAGAAAAAAAATATATATATATATATATGTATGTATATATATATATATATATATATATATATATATATATATATATATATATATATATATAATCTTTTGTATTTATATGTTATGTAACCCAGGTGTAAAACCTGGTTAACTACAGTATAGGTTTAACCTGAAAAGGAAATTAATGTTTCATTACTTGTTTTATTTGTTAAAACATCTTTAATGTTTTTTTCTGAGTTGCACTTGAAAGCAACATAATTTTCTGAGTGGCACTTGAATGCAACATGCTGTTCAACCGCACTTGAAGGCAGCACCTCATTCACCGCTTTAACCAAACAAAAGGCAGCTTGCCACTTAGTAACCAGTTAGTGTGCATGTTCAGCCTATTTTGTTGGAAGTAAGTCTTTATGCAGTACGTCTCTACTTCCTTTTGACTCCAGCACAGCAGCGAGAAGACAGCAATCGCTGAGTAGAAGTGGTAAGATAGTAATTGTAGCAAAACTACCGCAAGTCATTAAAGTTACCGTTAGCTTCAACTAGTTTCTTTGTTTACAGTTTAGCACTGTGATCAAGCGGTTACCCAGACAAACCGTTTTTCATCTAATGAGAACTGAGAGTCCCTGACGGCGCTCAGCACTGGAAAAAAAACGCATCGGTCAGAGTGATAACTTTGGTGGTTTCGATCTTTAGTTGCTGCTGCTCATTTGCTGAATGGGTTAACTATATGACTGGGTTAACTGTGGCATTAAACTTTTTCTGTGAATATTCAATGATCTAGCACTTGCCTGTGCCTGTGCACTTAAAACACTAAACTACACATTTATTAGCTGATCAGCATTATGTTATTTTAGTACGTGACTGCAGGCAGCACATTGTAAATGTTTATGTTGATCAGTCAATTGTGTAAGTATGTGTGATTAGAGGGAATGTTTAAAGGGGAAGTTATTTTGTTATACAAATTGTAATGTTATAGGATTTACTTTTTTTCAGTTAAAGGGTAATGTCATGATCTTCTTTAATGAAACTTGAGATGAATATATTCTCATGATTTAAATCGAAGGTGTTATTGTTTTGAATTATCATCCAATGATTCATGAATGAACATTTGATTTCTAACTGTGAAGTAATTGAGCTTTAGTGTAATACAAAGCCTGAAGTTAAAGGTGTCATTATGCTTTAGTATTAATGTTGCACAACAATTAGATTGTTTACTAAAAGCTCCTGTTTACTAAATTAAACAGGTCATGTCTTTGGAGATCCTTAGTCCCCATAGATCCTCCAGTCTGTTGAAGAGGACCAGAGCGATGAAATGATTCGAGATCCTTCCGAGATTCATAGATGGCGAGCCTCCCACAGATCCTAGAGAAACGCAATTGATTCCTCATCATTCATTCCAATGGTAGTAGGACTAACCCAGTTGGCAGGATTGCTACACACTTAGCTCTAATCATCCTGTCCAAGACTGTCACACACCAGTGATAACTAAAGGAACACCACACATGGACTGATTAGATGAATATTTGTAAAGAACACATACAACAGTACCTGTACTAAAAAGGGAAACAAAGACTCCTTATTTTAAAGGTGCCATTTTATTTTCTTTATTATTTTTCATATTACTGTTTATATAAATGCTGTAAACTTGTGTTACAAAATACTCACTAAAAGAGTTACTTTTGCAATTCAATTGTGGTCCGTGTTGTTTATGGTTTGGTTATTCAGGTCCGTAACAAATGAGCTCTTTCCGAACTTAGTCAGTCAGTATATTCACTCATATTCACTGATTACAGTTACATTTCTCTACTGTTTATAGTTCACTAACTGTTTGCACTGTATGTGCAAGCGTACTTGTATGTCTGTCCTGCTGCTGTTAACAATGTGGATTTCCTCATTGTGGCATAAATTAATAAAGGCATATTTTATTCTTATTCTCTTATTTAATTGGATTGTATCTGCAGTTCAGATAATGGCATGTTTCCACAAACTGCAGTGATGAAGCAACACATTAATCTCTGTGACCAGCCATGATAATGCTGACCAGAGGATGAAAGATCTCATAATTAATTTATCATACATGCTGAGTGTATTTGGGTTTTTCCTTCAGTCTCTGACATTTTGAAGTTTTCTGCATATACACTTCAGAAGATAGTCTCCCAAGTGTCAAGAAAAAAGACTAGATGGGTGAAAAGTCCCATTCCGCAGTCACCCACAGTATCTTAACATATCAATGCCAGATGCTCTGTTGTAATTATGATGGAGCAAAGGTGGATGCCAGATAACGTCAATATTTAGCAAAGTCAGAGTAGTTCCTATAACCAGGTAGTAAATTTCAGCTGTTTATTTCTGCTGTTCATATTGGTGATTTAAAATGAGGTGTGAGGGCATTGACCTGCTTTTGGAGCAAACCTCAAATGGCAATTCTGCAGTTTTTGCCACCTGTGCTTCATTTGTGGGCCCCAGTGGTTGCTGCTTGTTCACAGAAGACAAGTAAAGAATATCGTCTTAAAAATACAACCCTAATCATGTGGTTGTAACCATTTCCTAACCATTAAGTGCTTTTTTGAACCAAATCCTCCGTCCGTGGGAGCAAAGGTGCTGACGTGGAGTGAGCAGCGGAAAAACCAGAGGCAGACGGGGGAGAAGAAGCCAGGAAAGCAGTCTGGAGGCGAGAACACTAAGGCTTGGCTCGTGGTCGGAAACGGAAGGCAGGTCAGTAATCCGGGGATTTGGCAAGACAGGCAGGTCGGGGACAGGCAGAGTCTCGTCGTCCGAGGACTAGTCCTCCTCGCAGGAGGGAACGCCCTCTACCTCCAAGTCGACAGGCCTAGGAGGAGTGGCCCCAGTGGAGGAGGTCGATCTGGAGGGCTGGTCCGGGTGTTGCCGATGGAAATCAGCGATGAGATGAGGATCAAGGACATAACCAGCAGGGACCCATGATCTTTCCTCAAGGCCATAGCCTTCCAAGTTGACCAGGTATTGGAGCCCACGACCATGACGGCGGGAGCACAGCAGGCGACGAACAGCGTAGGCAGGACCCCCATCAATGAGGCACGGAGGAGGTGGAGGGGGAATTGGAGGGACCAGAGGACTGGTTTAACCCGAGAGACATGAAAGGTGGGGTGGGGTTGAAGCCTCACAGCTGCCAGGTCGATGACCTTCTGAATCAGAAAAGGGCCGATGAATCTGGGAGCCAACTTCCTGGGCTCCACCCGGAGAGGAAGATCCCGGGTGGAGAGCCAGACCTTCTGGCCAACCTGGTAAGCAGGTGCTTGACTGCGATTGCCGGCCGCCAAATGAGTAGCGATCCGAGGTACGGAGAAGGGCTGCTTGTGCTTGGGCCAGGTGCGGCAGCAATGACGGACGAGGGCCTGGACAGAAGGGCAAGTGGTTTCTCCTTCCAATGCTGGGAAGAGTGGAGCTTGATACCCGTAGCAGCATTGAAGGGGGGAGAGACCGGTGGCCGAGCAGGTAAGGGAGTTGTGGGCGTACTCAACCCACAGGAGTTGCTGGGACCAAGAAGAAGGGTTCTGCGACACGCAACGAAGTGCTGTCTCCATCTCCTGGTTCATACGCTCCGTCTGGCAATTGGTTTGGGGTTTGAACCCACAGGAAAGACTAACAAAGGCCCCGAGCTGAGTGCAGAACTCCCACCAGAAGACGGAGGTACACTGTGGACCTCGGTCCGAGACCATGTCAGAGGGAAAACCATGGAGGCGGAAGATGCGGAGCAGAGCCAGCTGAGCAGTCTCCTTGGTGAAGGGGAGTTTGGGAAGAGGAATGAAGTGTGCCATCTTGGTGAAGCGATCAACCCCAGTGACAACAACATTGTTCCCTCCGGGAGAGGGCAGACTGGTGACGAAGTCCAGAGCGATGTGGGACCATGGACGTCGACGCACTTGAGAGGAAGCAGAATCCCTGCAGAGGACTGATGAGAAGACTTGTTCTGGTTACAGACAGGACAGGAATTGATATACTCACAAACGTCCTCCTGCAGTGTGGCCCACCAGAAGTGCTTCTTCAGAACCTCGCGGGTCTTATGGACCCCAGGATGTCAGGTAAGCTTGGAGGCGTGGGCCCGCTGGAGCACGTCAGCCCTCAGAGCCGGAGGAACAAAGAGATGGTTAGGCTCTGGGACCTGGTTGGTCATCCACAGCAGCTCTTACGCTCTCCTCCACCTCCCAGGTAAGGGAAGCAATGACACAGGGAGGTGGAGGATTGGGTCGGTTGGAGTTCAGGGATCGGTGAGTTCAGGTGAGTAGTGACACACACAACATAAAGCTAATTTTCAACTGTGATTTGTAAAGGTTTTGGGAGGCAGAATTTCTGCCATATCTCCTGCCAGATGTAAAGGTGCTAAGTATACATATGTCAAATGAGAAGGGTGGAAAAAAACAACCTCAATCCCCTTATGGATTGGACAACTCAGTGATCATGTAGAAATGATATATTTCAAATTCAACTAAAAATTAATCAGTGCCCTGCAAATATTTTCTATTAAATATAGGTACCATTATTTTATGTGACTTTGAGGGACTGGGAAAGTCATTACATTTTAATTCAAACGTTTATTTATCTATTTTTATCGTTAAGGCAGTGTGTATGCGTGCATGCGTGCGTGTGTTTAATGTTTTCTTAAAGCTGCATTATTTGCGGAGGTTAACTCTTAATGGGTTAATTCCATCTGCTTAATTTTCACTCATTCTTATCCTTTCAAATGATTCCATATCTCAATTCCCCTGCAAGTTTGGCATACAAGTATAGCATTATGCTTTCACATTTAGTTTATACAAACAGCTAATCGTCATGCATAATGCAGGAAGGCAAGTGTGGAAATAAGCTCACAGGCTTTGGGTAATGCTAATTAAATTTGAAGATGAAGTATCTCATAGACAAATTGTTTGTGACTTCATCCTGTGCTATAATTACTCATGGTAAATAAGGTGTAAACATGGAACAATGTTAAAAAATGCATTCCATCTGCAAACAAATAAGAGGCTGTCATTTTAATTTGTCTTTCCATGTACTATACATGATGCACATTTTACTGTTATTCCATATGCAGTACATCGATCTTTACAGGATGATGCCACCCAAAAACTTAAGAGAAATGAAAAGATATCTTTATTCACATTTAATAAATGAATGTGTAAGAAATGTTTTCTTAACTGTGCATATTACATAAAAGCCAATTAGATGATGGTGGCATTTTCACTGCCACCTCCTATAATCCAAAACATGCCCTCCAGCTAACACTATTGGCCCATTCATGTAATAAACAAGCAAAAATACCATAAAAAATGAAATTCTATGTCAGGATTAATAAGGCTTCGCCACACCTCCCACCCAGACAGCTTGAAGCAAGAAAATACACACATGCAGGCACACACACACACACACACACACACACACACACACACACACACACACACACACACACACACACACACGCGCACGCACACACACACAAACACACACACCCGCGCGCGCGTGCACACACACACACACACACACACACACACACACACACACACACACACACACACACACACACACAAATCCAGGCCAGTGCATATGAACATTAGTCCATGTAAAACAGATTGCCTTGCTGGCTTGTCCAGTCAACCAAAACAGATTAACCCTGGGTAACTTTCAACCTATAAACATCCTTAATGCCTCTGCGTCTGATAAAAATTTCAACAAACACTTCAACCTCACCACAATGGCAGTGAGACAAATTAAAACCCCTGAACTTTAAAACCTGTGGATGAGAGCATCACTTAAAATCGCTTCAGGGATGAAATGAGGTATAATTATAGAAACAGGCAAGCAAATATTTATTTACTCTTGTAACCCCACAAACAAATGAAGTCTATTCATGCTTCAGCAGTGATGTTACAACAGCTAAATTGATCCCCCCCGGTTCGTCGGGTAACTGGTGCCTTTTAGAGCTTCTGCAATGCACTTTTTTTTCAACTGTGGCATCCTTTAGCTCAAGTCCTGTGCTCTGATTTCCTTCCTGGACTGGCCATATTACCTGGCAGGCACCCAGCTCAGCTCATATCATGAAAGTATGTATTTCCCCTGGATCTATGGATTGTTTGTACTCTGGGCAATAGACCTGCCAGTTTGCTTCCATTTCATGATTTCCCAGTCAGTTAAACATCAGAATTTAACCATCCATGTCAGTTGTTTTTGTTTTTTATAGCATCCCTGTGGGGTTTTCCTGTGTACCGTGAACTTGTGCAAATCCATAATACATTGCATGTTAAGGTTTAAAAAAAGGTGAGGATACATTTAGTTGCTCATTAGTATAGCTGCATTTTTCCAGTGTTTGTCTCGCTTTACTTCACACATTACTAAAATTATTACACATAGTATTCTTTATCAATCTGACTCATATTTTCAACATCTATCCATTTGTCTTCTGACATCCAGAACCAGGTCACAATGGCAACGGTTTACATTTACCCATTCCCATTCTCCCTCTCTCCTAGGGGGAGGAGGAACTCCCCTCACAGATGGTTTATATGTATAATCCCTCAAGAGTCTCATCAGTTCAACTGAGGGTCTCTTCTCAAGTAGACTTGAGTAGACTACGATAGTTGGCCTATTCACTTCTTATCTATTGTTCATTTTTAACCAACGTTTTTTGCTTCAAAATAAGAGTCTTGATTTTCTGTGCATTTTCACATTTGTCGAAGAGAAGTTTGCTCTTTTTTGGAAATGACAATGCCCTGAGGCAAAGTACCATCACTCTGAAAGATGTATATCTGGAACACAGTAAATGATCAGGATTTATTTTGATGATGACTTCAGCATATTTGTTAATGTATCAGACTGGGCTCCTCACAACCTCATTGATATGCTGGGGATGTACTACAGATTTAGCATCATCTTTTTTTATCTTCAAAAAATTAGGAAATCGTCACTGATTCAAGGCGACATGTCTTTTTCATTTGACATACTAAAAACAGTATGCCAAGCTTTATTTTGTGATTTGATGGTCGGATACCCAAGCATAAGGAAACTAAATATGTGTTTTTCAATACCAAGGTTACATAACACTGTTGAGATATGTCAAATGACATCTTTTGATTTTCAAATAAGCATGGCGGGGTTTACAGGTGATGAATTAAGACACAATGAGGGTGAAACCTGCTGCTTTTAAACAGAAGGACAGCAGTTCCCTCCCAAACATCACTGTCAGGAACCAAGCTGGTAGACAGGAGAAACACTGCATTTCTTCTTTTAAGAAAAATTATTTATTTACAATTAACCAAAAAAATATCAACAAGTAACCAAAATAATAATGTTGGGCCCATAAAACAGGTCAACGCAACAGAACTAAACTCAAGTACCAACAGAACAAACTTAACAGCACAACCTGACCTTGCAACTGAAACAATAGGGGAAACATATATACTGGCTGATCAGACCGTCTAGAAACAATAGGGGAATAGACTAACAACTAAAAAGAACAAAAACTAAAGAAGAAACTACAACAATACAAAATGGGTCAGGATAGTGGTGTCTAATAATATCTAAGAAATGAGTTAACCAATAATAAAGAAACACATTCCTTTAAGGCATAATAGAGTGAATCAAATACAAGAAACGACTGGCCCTCCCCGCGGTGCAGGAGAGACATGGTACCCTCCAATTGGCTTCCAAGACAATATAAATGCATGCGTTACAGCTTGGACCCTCTTTGCTGGCTGGCCAGAGAACCTCAGGAGCAGCCCCCGGAAACTGGTAACTAAAAAGATGAATAAATTTCAAATAATATTTTAAATAACTGAATTATTGCTAATTATGGAAAATCTTGACATAAGAAGTTGCCTAAATGTGTGCACTGCAAATAAACAACTATTATCAAAATTACCAATAAAGCAACATACAAATCAAAATGTGTCCAGTTTTATGTATGTATGAAATGTGATTGACCTAACAAAAGTAACCTAGATGCCAAAGGAAA
>CAAKHG010028682.1:31774-48780 GCA_901007715.1 Dactylopterus volitans
CCATTTTAATTCAGATTTGTTTTTCTCGCATGAAACTATGAAAATCGTGTTTAGAAAAACAGCAACAACAAACGCACACACACACACACACACACACACACACACACACACACACACACACACACAGACTTGCACAGAAATACATGCTGTTGCAGGGGCTCATGCGCACCATATGCATTGTGCTGCAAGGTCCCTGTACATTTCTTTGTTTGTCTTTCCTTTTTCGATAAATGCTCCAAAACTGAGGCGCTGATCTTGCTTACGCTCTCATTCACAAGTTGGTGGGGGTCTGCAAACCAGTCTGCATTTGCACCGACTAGACAGAAAAGTCAGATAACCATGTAAATAGTAGCGTGCTACTCAAAATGGATTTGTGCACGAGTGTATGTGTGTGCTTGTTTATGTGTGTGCATGTGTGCATATGTGCGTGTGCGTGCGCATGCATTTGCGCTTTTGTGCATCAGCCCTCAGGGTCTGTGGTCCAGTGGGTGAAGGGAGATGCTGCTGCTATAGGGAGATCTGGGGAGTGGTCCAACGCAATGGAGGTCATAATGAGAGCCAGCGTTCTCCCAGGCTACTGCCCACATGTTATTCACAGTAGAGTAGAGAGGGCAAAGGCATTAGGGCCAGTTGCATAGCAGCACATTAATGATCATGTTCAAATGGAGATCCAGTGGCAACTTTGAACTCATCATTAGCGTTTTCAGGGATTTACAAATGTGTATGCGTTTATCTGGTATAATATATTTCATGATATCTTATTAGCATTATACACTCTCTGTTATATTGTGTTCATTGTGGACGTTTTGCAGAGAGGCTGTGACATATTGAGCTCTAACAGGCCACAGATCAATTTGCAACACAAAGGAAATCAATGCGCCGGAACTGAGTTACTCCGATGGGCTGAGTGCAGATCATTAGATTTTCTGTTGAATAAAGGACCATTACCATAAAACCAAGTCTCCTGTGGTGGAATTTAGTTGTGTCCCAGCAATATAATAGTTATTTTCAAGATACACATCATCTCAAACATTGATACTGCCAATGGCTAATAATCAAAATGATGACTAAAACATCGTCACTGCCTGGTATTTTCTATTAAATGGCACAGCTTTGCAGAGAGAAAATCTATGTGACTCATGATCTGTGAGATTGAAACTTGAAAATTATAAATGCTTCCACTCTGCATAATGTGATATCACACATATATAGCACCATTCAGTGCATCATATTCAAATGTGTCCCATATGGTCACATTGTTTTGGAGATAAGGACATGAGAATGCTCAATCACCTGTTATTCTTAAGTGAGGATAAAAGTAGAACGCTGGTATTCAAATAAGACAGCTTGAGTATACCTCTCCTATATAAGAATAGCCAATACATTACAGAATCTCCAGCTGTTCCTTTATCCCCCAACTCAATCCAGTCATTAAAACTTTCATATCTTCTCAAACATTTGTTGAGAAAGCTGCCAAATCACACTCCGATATCTAAGCAGTGAACACATTTTCCAGGGGAAAAAAAAAGGCAGCGAAGGCGTGGAAAATATGACGGATGTGAGAGGTATCGGGGGAGCCTGGTAACTTGAAAACGACATCTGAATTACCATATTGTAATCATTTCATAAGGTTGTTTTCGGAGGCTTTTTTCCCGTGTTTGTGTGTGTGCTCTGGTGTGTTTACATGTACTGTACATGTACGTCCACGTGCAGCCGTGCCCTCCAGGTCCTCGAGTCAAGGTGTGTGTGGGTGCAAATTCGATTACACTCAAGTTAAAGCAATTTCCTGTGGAATTCAATTCTTGTCCTCCGTTGCAGGTGAGCTCCCCGCGGACGTCGGTGTCTTCTCAAAGAAATAAAGCACCTATAAACAGCAGCCTTAAAGGGGGGGGGAAGTAGAGCCAAAATGCAATTAATATGCAAATTTAGGGGGAGACTTAATGGGGAGCCTTAACAAACATTCATGTGTCGGGAGATAAGGCTGTTTTCAGGTTGTTTTCGTCTAACCTCTGCCTGTCCAAAGTCAAAGCCTTGGGGAGCTGAAACTCTTGAAAAGGTGTGGATGTTGCTGGTAATGGATTATTGCACCATAGGAGAAGTAGGGCAGTCTAGGGCTAGGCTTTGGAGTGCACACTGTTGGTCACGTCACAGAGGCATGCAAAATGGCAGTCATCTAAGTGAAACAATCCACTTTCTCCATTTTGTGTTACTGTGTGTCTTCTTTACCAGGGGTGAGCAATTTGCACTGAATCCCAAGAGTTTGCCATGGGTGTGTGTGTGTGCGGGGGGGTGTAGAGGGATGGAGGAGAGTATCGAGGGGAGGAGAGCTAGAATGAGTTGCCTGAGGCGAGAGATGGAGGGCAGCAGAGAGGCTGAGAGTATGCATTCAGACTGGGAATTCATTTGCCATTCTCAGGCCCAGTCATACTTCAAGAGGCTTAGGAGAGACATGGAGAAGGGAGAGATGAGGCCTCTGATGTGGAATGACATGCCTGATGATGGAGGGAGGGGAGACGGAGAGAATGAGATGAGAGAGACGGCTATGAATCACCGTGATAGAGGAATATTGAGACCAACAGTTTGTAAAAGGGAGCGAGATGAGAAAGAAAGATGGACGGTTTTGGGCTGCAGTCTCGTGGGGTCGATGCTGTATGAGGCCACAGCAGTGCTGTCTGATGGATCTGAATCCCTGGAGACATTACCCTCTTCTCCAGCCCCCACCCTAATGATTCATCCACCTCCCACCACCACACTCCCCATGCACCTCCACCATGATTCACACCCACTCCCCGAGCTAAATTATGGCTGCGGTCCCTTGGAGAGCTCCATCACTCTCCCTCCATCTTCGGTTATCATCAAACAAGTATATGAGCTGCGACCGCCGCCTGATTGCATTGAAGAGCCCAGCTCAGCAGTTTTTATGAGACTATGCGCATTTGTTCGCACTCTCCGACTCACACGCCGCTGGCTTTGATGGCACTTTTGCAGGAAGAGTTTTCCATCTTAAAATGCCTGAGTGTTTACAAGGGGTGATGCAGAGTTGATTTAGTTGAGGGCAGCGTAATTCCACAGGCAGGACACTATAAATGCTGATTGGATGAAGGTTGGGTGGAATATATAATCATTAGGGACCCATCGGTATTCTTTTCATACAGTTGATACAGCTTGTTACCTCGCTGGTAGAGAGCAGTCTTGGTCAGCTTTTCAGCTTTTGAGGCCAAAAGAATTCACAGTATAAATTTTATAAAATCAACACGTTATGGTTTGCAGTGTTTTGTCTCTTTTTTGGCAATTGATCTGTAAAATGAAACGAGTAGGGAGATTTTTCGAGGTTCTGTAAGCATAACTGTACAAAAGTATACTAGAAGAACAATTACATTTGATTTAAAAGATGCTGGATTACTTACATGTTATTATCATATAACAATATCTTACATTTCCTGATTCTATCGAAACACCTCCTAGGTTCTTGTTGAGCATATTTTTTTCAATTGCATTTAATAATTTGTAAAAGCTCATACTTATATGAAGAGACTTGCAAACAGCAAAAAAAAATATCTGGATTTGACAAATGCCCTCTAGTGGTCATGATAATTATGACCACATGAAATGGGGAAAAATGACATGTGACTTCTGTGGTTATTCAAGTTGGAGAGCACATTGTGTGAGATGTACAGTCCACTGTTCCACAATGTCTGGGATTTCTGAATCCAAATAAAGACAATTAAGATGATTTATGGCGCTTCTTAATTATTCTGCAAAATCCCCTGAGTATGACAACAGCTGAAAGTATCTGGAGTATCCAGAGAAAGATTCCTTCAGAAAGACGTTTGTTTTGTGAGCACTACAAAACAAAACTTTTCCCCAATTTTACTGATAGAGGAAAACATATCTCAAATCTCAAAATCTGGGCAAATTAAACCAAAACTATCTGTATGATTACACACCACAAGTGGAAAAATATGTTTGTTTATACTTGGGATGGATATTCACAAATAAGCCCAGATCAGCCAGCCATGCTGCCACCACACAGTCACACACCAACACAGAGGGAATAATCTGCCATACTGGCCTCCTGATTAAAGTGTATAGAGCTCACCTGTCCAAGTCCAATCAGGAACTGTGCTGATTGCAGCAGCTTGCTGGAGACAAGAGATGGGGGACTGGGCTGCTGGGGTGGTGGTGGAGCTCCAATGCTGGTGAAGTGATTCAGTGGCGGAGCCATGGCAGGGCGGATGGAAGCTGCAGCCCCAGGGAGGATCCAGCTCCACTCTCCTCTCAACTCTTCTCTGGCCAGACGGGGTGAATCAATCATCTCCAAAGATGTCAGCATCTGCCCAAGCAATTTCAGATTGGAATAAATGGCAGATGGGGATGTTGTTCCCTCTGTTTAATCAGTTCCACCAAATGTGGTTTTATCTCTTATAAAATGAAACCATCTGTAGCACGTAGGTGTAAGGATCAAGCGAGGGAGGACGTAGGGAGAGGGTGACAGAGGGAGAGAGGAGGGATGTGTGCGTTTTTGGTATGTGTGCGTGCATGCATATGTCTATGCTTTTTTAACGTGTGTGTATTGCGGTTGTGTGCTGACAGAGGGCAGCAAGAGAAATGGAACACTGTGAAACAGTGAAACTGAAGCAGAATAGTGGGAGTGCAATCGGGGGGAAAAAAGAGATGCACTTATCCATTAAAAAGAGGGAAAATGTAATCTTACTGCAAGCTCACACCTCCACTCTAATCTTTTCTTTCTCCCTCGCAGGAGTACCACCCAAGGGCCATCACCATTATATCTAGACCCATCTATTTCCTTCTCCGCCTCCAACCAGACATTGGGGCTGTAATTTGGTCCCTCTCGCCCCAGCCGAGGCTGAGACATCCCTGATAAATCCCCTTGTTTTTAACCAGGGATGAGAGTGTGTAAGCATTATAGCTCTCAAAGCTCTATCTTCAGGGATTGTCTTGATAACGCTTCACTTTTAGGATGGCCTTATTCCAATGTGCTGCAAACTAGAAAAATCTGAGTACAATTTAAAATAAATAAATAAATAAAAAGTTGTAGTTAAAATCCTTTGATTACATGAGGTTAACGTGGAGTGCGACGCGGCAGCGATGACAAGACGGACATTTACATCTGCACGCCGGCTCTCACGCGTTGCTGTTCCACCCTCGTGTGCTCGTAATGCACAAGAGACTCGCCTTCAGCAATAAAGTGTGACTAGGGTTTAACACAAGCTGGAGAGAGGCTAATGGAGAATGGAGGGAGAAGCGAAGGAGGCAGAAGGAGAGGTACATATTGCAGGTTTCCATGTGTGTGTTCTTCACATGTTCTGGCTCATAGTAGCTGTCATTAATGGGAGTCTGACAGAGTAATTCACTGGAGGCTCTAAAGCAGCAAAACTCCACACCTCCAGCAGCATATCATCACTCTCCTATCACTCATGTAAAAAGAGCGACCGCATACACTGGAAATGATTTTGACCGGAGAAAATGCTTTTGTTTCAAATTTCAATTCTCATGTCAAAACCAATTTGTATGAAAAAAAAAAACCAATAGCTACGGATGACTTCGAGCTGAACAATTCAAAAATAATATAAATGCATCTTATCCTAAAATGCGCATTTACATCCTAAGCGTCTACTGGAAGACGGTCGACTCTTCCTAAACTGCCAACATTAGGATTCCACTGCTAGCCAACAAAAAGTGATGGGCAAACTGTTCCTTCATCATTTTCTCAGCCAATCATCAAGATTTATTTTTCCACTCGGCCAAAGCGTTGAAAAAAGGATAGACAGAAAGAAGTAATGCAGTATCCTTTAAATCGCACACGCTGAAATTGCACCCTTTGTTTCTGAATTCTATTAGTTGAAACAATGTTTTATCTGTATAATACTTCATCATTATGAGGTTTAAGGTAATACAAATATAATGAAATGTCTGTCACCATTAATCCCTTTTTATGTGAATGAGGAATTTCAAATTGCCCAAAGTTTTCCATTGCCAGTGTTTTTAAAAAAAAAAAAAAACATTAAATCATTCTGTAACGTTTCAACCTTAAGTCTTCATAATCTCGACAGAGGCTTACAGCTAAAGCGTAATTTATTGTTTCCCAGCATCATGGTGCAAATCATTCCTTCGTTATCTGGAGATTTTAAAAACAATATTGTGTTCAAACATTTAAGAAGAACAATCCTTCCCATTTTAAATCTTCAGTTACAATATGAAAGTGCTGTTATTTGATCACAATTAATTTGTGCTTTATGAAAAAGGAGGCTTCCGTTGCAAGCAATGTGCACATTGATTCTAGTTCACTGCAATATCGAGCTCTCAAATAAATCACAGAGTAACAAGGTCACAAACAACAACAAGGTGCTTTTTTTCAGCCAGTCATCTCTATTTCTCGAAAAAAGAGACAAGTGAGCTGTGGCATCATATTTTGCTTTAAACGTGCTTTTCAAACCACTGTGATACTGAAAGGATGTCAATGTTTTGTTTATTGAGTGTTATGGACAGAAATGTTGCACGTCTTCTCTTATGTACTGTTTTTTTTTATGCTTAATTTTCAGATCTACACATCATGTTTAGAAAATGGCAGCGGTGAGAGAATACCTTATATTCTTTCAGTATTTCTCTCATGAATTATTAAGCCCTTCCTCCACAGAAAAAGCGTTATAATTAAATTTTCTGCTTGGTTTCAAACTGACCCCTCCCTCCATAGACCCATATTCCCTGTCACATACATTAATGTGACAGGATGGTTTGTGATTGAAACCCTGCTCTCTATTTGCTCCCAAAGATAAATTAGACTGGTGCTGAGTGGTAAATGGACACAGGACGTGAGCGAATAGAGGCAATAGGATACCAGCCAGCTATATCTGGACAGCACAGTTCATATCCACTTTATTTTCTGGTCTGGCTTTATCAATTTTTAATATTGAAGCGGGCCAGAATTTCTCCTGGCATTACAAAGACAAAGAGACCCTGAACTACCAGTATTGATGTCAAGTGAGGCCATTTAACCTCGCAAACTATTTTTAACTTAAAAAGGGAAAAGATAAGTAGATGTACAGACATGACACAGAGATATGACCCCTGTCTTTTATCACTTCTGTCCTCTTCGTTCTCAGCACCAAGCAGCATAATAGAATTTCAGATATTATTTGTTACTTGGACTGTCTAGACATGTGCCTTTGCAGCTGGCCAATGGGAGATTGCGGATCGTCACTGCATTTGACTATAAAAGGACATAAAGCCAATCCTGGCTGCTGTTGTATTGGATGGTGAAGAGAGGACGAGAAACAGAAAAGAAGGAAACGGCTGACCGAGGAAGCAGCAGAATTACATCCTATCGCAAGCTTATCACAAGGATAATTGCTGGCGCTAGTAGTCTCGTGTGCCATCCCAGGATGCGCCGATGACCCAAACCAACTGGCCTCAAAGTGAAAAGAAAGCAACGTGGCCTGAATGACCACCTTGTAAAACCATCTTGCTTGTCCTTCACGTCGGCCGTGCGCACCACACCGTTTCCGTCTTTGCAGGCAAGGAACCATTTTGGGCATTAGCAGGCCTTCAGACTGGCAGGGAGGCAGAAGCTGAACAGAACAGAACAGCCAGCCATACATATGGATCAGGTCGACAGACTGAGCATTAATGGCCTCCCTCTGGAATCTAAAACACCAGCACAGGCCAGAGAGGAGCTCCTGGGGGAAATCAGAATACCAGCAGCCATTCAGGTCAGCTTGTACGTGTTTGCTGCATGTTACAGCTCCATTTTCCTCCCCCACCGCTCGCTCACAGCCAGAGAGACACCGGCTCCTCAGAGGTGATTTATACACTTGTGTTATGTATTGAGTGGAGAGCATTCTTGACTGCTCCTGGAATACAACTGAGCTGCTGTAAAGATTTATACGTACAAGGATGAAATATACCTTGGGTGAAAAAGATTGATCGCACGTGAAGATGATCTGCTTTTTGGAAAAGAGAGTCACTGCTGCGACAGACAGCTTCTCCATTTTGCCGGGAAGTAACATGTGTGCACCAGAAGGGAAAGAAGTAGTGCTAAAATATTAATTCAGTTAATCAGCTGGATAATCCACATGTAAAATGACATTCATTATAAAATGACAATTTTCATAATTGAATTTATTAACATATAATATCAAATAATTGCTGGGTACAGTTTCACGAATGTGGAATTTCCTTGTTTTTCTATCATTTAGAATCCTTTTATACCATACATCATTTTTTAGACTTTAAGCAGGATAAAGGCTGCATTGTGTTTTAATAACGAACCAGATTAATATCCTTGAAACAGCAACACTACTGAAATATTAGACACCCTCACTGCACCCTTATTCTGTTTTCCTTGTTGGTTTCTTAGAATACAAATGTGATGATTTCATCTCAAACTTGAAGGGTGCCCTGTAGAGCACATACCTCCGCCAAGGCCAACGAAAACAAAAACAACAAAAAAAAGGCCCTATCTCACCATTTTAAAGTAATCATCATGAAGACTTCTATTAAAATAAATCTTTATTTGTCGTTATCTATCACCAAATGAGGTTGCACAAAGGTGACAGAGCCTACGGGGCATTAATGACAGCCCTGGCATTTCCAGTAAATACAGACTGAGGGTGCTGCGTGTGGGTGTCAACATTCACCGACACAAATAACCGCAATTGCAAACTGATCATTTCTTCCTGCTGCAGCTTCAGGCTGAGTTGCATTTTGACGGGGTCGCAGGAACTGTACTGATTTCCTGGGATGGCTTTAGTATCCAGATCTTCATTCAACTAATTTACACAACTCGGAGCTCTTATATATTTGAAGCAAGGTGTGTGTGTGTGTGTGTGTGTGTGTGTGTGTGTGTGTGTGTGTGTGTGCGCGTGTGTGCGCGTGCGTGCGTGTGTCATAGGCAGAAGGAACATTTGTCTACCAAGAGTAACCTCAATACTGAATCATGCAAGCAAGTTGTAATTTGAGTAATTTGCTATCGTACTCCAGTTGTTCAGTGTCATGTATTGTTTATTGTATTATTGCTCATCTTTGCCCTCAGCATCTTGTGTGTGACACATGCAGATCTTTCCCCATTGTTGAAGGTCTTTAAAAGAAACTCAGGTGGTTAGTGACTCATGAAACAAAAAGGCAGTAACACACAACTCCTGAAATGCTTCGAGTTTCTAATGCGATGAATGTTTTTCTGTCATTTCACTCAGCAGCATAATATAGCTACGCCAGTTCTGAGAAAAGTGGTGGGCATTTTGTGGAGAACAAAGGCTTCTGTCTGAGCTGCTTCAAGAACGCTGAAAATGTGACTGTCATAAGAGGGACGGGTGACCTTGCTGGAGAGCCATTCCCTCCCACAAAGCCATCATATCAATACTGTCTATGTCCTCGTCACCGAACTTCTCGTAAGAATCGCTGTGTGATTGGGTCAGGACGTCTCATGAGGTGACATTTTACATCACAGACCCGGAAATCTGCAGATCCCTGCCACTGTTTGCGACGGCAAAAGCCGTTTTACCGTTAAAGACCACTGTACATAACCCGGACAATGCACCTCCACTTCCGATGGCTGTGCAAAAATGAAGTCTATCTATCCCAGATTAAGACACCACCATGTTGGTGGCACTGGTGGTGTCATCCAGAGTCTGAACGGTAGCAATCACAGTGTTAGTTTCTCAAGTGTAATTCTATAAACCAGTAAATGGTTCTGCGGCTTCTGGTATTAACAAAAAACAGAAGTGTAAAATCATGTTGTTACCTTAAAAATATTGTGGGCTAATTTAGCTTCTTTTTTTGGGGGAAGGGTGGGGGGGGGTGCCTTTTGTGTGTTAACTCACATTCTGTGATCAATGCATGTTTTCCCCTGTGTATGTGTGTACGCGAGTGTGTCTGTGTGTGCATGCGTGAATGAAAATCGTCTGAAAATACAAAATCCAGATAGTAACAGAAATATTTTTGCCAACTGAAGGGAAACTTTGATAAGGGACAGACACCAACATCTCCAAACCAAATATGGGTTTCCTTTACAGTGATATCACATGCCACAAATATGCCCAAGCTTACTCCAGCCGCACAGGAGAGGCTCCAATGGGAACACAAGGCAAAACACAGTTCAAAGACTCCAACATGATCTAAATCAAACTATGTTGTGTGCTTAACTAATACAAACTCAAATTATTGAGATGTTGTTTTTATTTTACCTTCATTATGAATTTTACTTCTAATGTATTCTGCTATTTTGGTTTACTTCGCCTCTCTTTTGCAAATTCATCCAGTCATTTGTTGATTCCTCTTTACCAGGTTGATGTGTGTTGTTCCTCAACACATTTTATCACCTTTTTGAATCTTGCACCTTGCCAATATTACAAAAATGAAACTCGTATCGAAACTAATAAACACAAATTCAGCAAAAGCATTTCAGCAATCTTCAGATTGGATATTAGACAAATATACTTAGTGAGATTCTTAATTTCTCAGCTCAGCTCATGACCTGCTCCAAACTGCTCTCTGACAGCTCCACAGATTGTAGATCTTCGCAGGACGGCGGGTCCCGTTCATTCCACACTCTCTGAATTACGACGGCAGAAAAACATGAATTCAGTGTCAGAGTAGATTCTTCTCTGCTCTGCACCGACGGCCATGTGCGACTGAGCACATCCACGCCTCTTCAGCTGAACACCTCACACTGATAGACTCCCTCCCCATCATCCATCCGCCCGTTCATGCCTCTGTGCTCTGTCTTTATGGCCGTCCATTCTGTGTGAATGGGTTCGGGTGTGTGTGTGTGTGTGTGTGCGTGCCTGCTATGGATGAGGCAGGGATGGCTACGTCCTGATGCGGCAGCGGCGGCAGCAGCAGCAGCAGCAGCCTGTGGAAACAAAGGCAGGGTGATTTATAGCCCCGTGCCGAGAGCATAAATCACACCTGCAGCGCCGCGCCTTTAAACGCCCTACGTCCTGACAGCATTTACCTTTTATAAATGATTGGGCTGAACCTCCCAGGGAGCCGGAGACCACAAAGCTCACTCACTCCCCATCTAACTCTTCCTTTGTTTCACCTCCCTCTCTCCCTCCCTCTGTCTCATTTCAATTTTCTCCTGCTATCTGTCTCGCATGTCATTCTGTCTCTTCACTCCTGCATCTTCTGCCTTCTCTCTCTCTCTCTCTCTGTCTGAATTCCACCCTCCTCCGTCTTCTCCCCTTCATCCACCGTCGTCCTATCTGTCCTCACCACGGCCTCCCCTTCTCTGTTTGCAGGGCATGATGGGACGCTCCCAGTGGCGCCTTGCTCTGCGCTCACCCAGCACCGACATCTGTAGGGGATATGCAGCTAAAGCCGCTTAAAAGACGGCGCCACTGCCGCCACGTCCATGGGTGTTAAGGAAATGAATGTGTCAGTCTTGGTCCCTATCTGCCTTCCTCATGGCCACTTTTTGAGTGTGGCAAATACATAAGGGGGATGTGGGGTGGGTGTGCGGGATAAATGGCACACACACATGTAGTGCCACACCTGTGTATCATGGAGGGAGTGTGAGGCCGGGAACACACAGCCCCAGCTGCAGGAGTGTGGCTAAAGATAAAGGTGACGTCTTGAGGCCATTACTTATCCAGCACAGCGGAAAAGGTTTGCAGATATTATACCCGCTGTCTCCACATAATAGCTCTGGGTTGGGAGCCGCACGCACAGGCACACACACACACAGGCACACACATTTGGATAAACACATGCACGTGAGCAAAACAACACGGTACGCAAGACAAACCCACATTCAAATTCAGACAATTTATATACACATACTCTCACTGGTAGACACACACAGAGAGAGAGAGAGAGAGAGAGAGACACACACACACAGACACTCTGTGCGATACCTCGCCTCGCTGAGTTAAAACAGATGAAAGACCTGGTAAATTAAATCTGACTCAACAGTTTAAAATGCAGCGCTGCAGCACTGCGAGCATCAGTAGAACAAAATGACAATATTTCTCAAAGCTGCCACACCAGCAGGAGGATCCAAATAAAGGTGTAAGATCTCACTTTCCTCGCGAAGGCTGCGCACAGCCTCGCACCGGAAAGGTATGTTGTGGTGGCAAAGTATAAAGGGGCACAGATGTGAGGTGGCCGCATTCAAGCATATTGCTCAAATCTCTTTTGCAACATTTTGAACTGACTGGCGGTGTAAATTCCTCTATAGATTCTCTCAGCTCCACCGGTGGAGGTATGAGGTGCCGAGTGACGCATTGAAACCACAGACACATCGAGTCATTCTGCGCTGAATGTAAAGCGAGGGCTCGTGTTGGTGCTGCACACCTGCAGATGTAACAGTTGTGCGTAGAACTGTAAATTTCACCTCTCCTCTGAATGACGTGCAGGATTGTCCTGCAAAATGTCTGGAAGAAAGGCCACAAAATTATAGATAATTTTAGCACGATTTGATATGTGCTAAAACCACACTGAAATCAGATTAGCCACTAACTTCTGCCTTAAACGCAAACCCTCTCAGCAGCTAGAGAATTTTCAGCAGTCTCAAGCTTGCACAGTGAATTCATACCATCCATGCATTAGCGCTTCATTTAGTCTCAATTCCATCTGTTAAATCCTTACACACTTGATCTTCTCCCTCTAGCGCGGGGTTCTCATACAGTTCCAACTTTTCATGGCAGCGAATGAAAAAGAGGGACCCGGACAGACAAGATGAATCGAAACCCAGCCAGTCATTTCAGCTCCAGTTTGAATGTGACAGTTGTTCTTTGTATTTGCGTTGGACGGTCTACAGTGGAAACGAGAGATGCCCTGCAAATGTGAATTATTCTGCTGCCAGGATGCCGGTTGTTCTACTGTAACTGAGCAGGAGCGCCGGTGTGTGTGTGCGAGCGCGCGTCTCTGTGTGTGCGCGCGTGCAAGCGTGTGTGTGTGCGCGGAATAAATACCAGCACCATTGCAGCGAACAAAGCTTTGCAGAAACCTCAAGGTCTAAAGAGATTTTTTTTTCCCCCCCACTGCAACAGACAATTATAATATATGTTTATTGAAATGGCAATGCTTTATGAATTAGCAAGAACATGGTTGGGGATTTATGGTATTGGCAGAAAGTGCACAGTTATCCACTGGTACGTATAGTGTACATATAGTGAAGGGGAGATGAAGGACGACTGCTGGTCATGTCGGGAACAGTCAGGAAAAGATTGACTTTTTTTTTTTCTTTTCTTTTTTTTTTTCAGTGGCCGAAAATGACCGACTTGCTGAGTGGATCTAATACTTACACAGTAACAAAAAGGAAAAACAATCTGAGATGTTCCTTTCCTCTGAGAACAAGCCAAATTCTCTGCAGAGGCTAAGAGGCTAATGTTTGGCTGCTATTAGCATGCCCTCGCACAGGGGCCTCGCATGTAGCAGACCTGACCTCCATGTTGAAAACTCCACCTCGACACGGCGCCGGGCGTTCACTCCCCTGGACCTAACCTCGCTCTGTGTGAGGTAAGCCATCAGTAGAAGCAATATTGCATACACACGCCGCCTCCACTGTTTTCTGCCCTGGGTTAATTGGTTTGATTGTTGCCCAGGGCTATGGCTGATTCTGTGGGGGACTTCAAGCCTTGCAGCCGCTCGGGCATAGAAAGCATTCAGATGGTATTAATTAACTATTCATAGGAGTATAGCCCTGCCTGAGGTATGTGTTTACCTCATCTTCATAACCCCCAGAAATATCTCCTTTTATAGTTACTAAAAGCTACACATCACTACCTTCGTGAGTAAAGGTTGAGCTATTTGAGCTATGCAGTCAAAATGGATGTCAACCTTGCCCAGTCTCCTGCAAACATTTACACAATCTACTTTTTTTTGGGGGGGGCGAGCACGAGGAAAATCTGTTGCTCTAACTTCTCTCTCCACGCTTTCACCTCACCGAACACTCAGCAAGCCCTGGCATGACAGTACCCCGCAAATCGAAATATGTCAGATCGGGATTCACGACATGTTCATCAAGTTATTCATCTGAAACAAAAGTATTTCCCAACACTTTTTTAGCAAGCAAAGATGAGCAAACAATAAACCTCCTTGATGGAGGAATTTTTTTCTTTCAAAATGGCAGGTATATTACAAGTTAATGAATTTTTTTTTTTTTTTTTTAACTAGAACACATTAACCCTGCTTGTTTTATGAGTTTGGTACAAGGAATTTCCGTCCGTTATGAGACAGGCTCCTATTGAATTTTCCATCGAAATTGTTTTCCTAATTTTTTTACACACTAGGTGCCTCCAATATGGAATGCGTCATGAAGAAGTTCTGGTTATATCATATATTTCTGTGAGATTCGGATTTTTATTTTTTCTTTCTATTTTTGTAGCTCCGGGATCCAGATCAGGTTACAGCGTCTCCGGTGTAAGAGCTATGAGGTATTAAGGTAATTTAACATAAGATTTTTGACCGCTTAGCTTTACCTATTTCTGCAGTTCTCCGGTGAACATATCTTAAAGTTTTCCACCTGACGGTGATAAAGAGCCCTTCAAAAAGGATGCGAGATCTGGATGATGATCCATATAATCACCAAAATCTAATGACTCGTTCCTTGGGACATACCCAGCCTCGGCAAAAACTTTAATTAAAATCTGTTCCCAACTTTTTTTGGGTAATCCTGCTAACAGACAAACAAACAGACAAACCAACACCGGCAATAACCTTCTTGGCAGAGGTAACAAACACAGCTTGAATGGAATGAAAATATAACTCTTTGAAGGTTGAATCTGAACTCCAGTAAAGGCAGCAGCTATCATTTAATGAGATGGCTCGCCTTGAGATTAAAAGCTAAAAAGAATTTAAGCGCTGTTTGACCTGTGCCAGTTTTAAGCTTCAGAATGCTGATTAGTTAGAAATGCCTCTTCTATCAAGGAGTGACTCGTCTTAAATCACTTTTTTTTTTCTTTTTTTTTTTTCCATTCCGAAGGAGTTTCTGCTCTATCGGGCAGCAGCTTCTCCTCCTGCATGAGCGAGCGAGACGGTGTGGAGGAACCAGTAAGGTGAAGGTGCCCTCCTCATCTAAACGTATCCGTCACCATCACTGGAACAGGGCAGGCGCGTATCAGCAGCCAGCGCTCGGCTGTGCCATGCAGTGCTGATTTTTAGGGCATGATAAAAGCGAGGTCTGCCCCGAGATGTCAGGTCACCTTAACATGTGCCATGTCAGGCTGAGATCTCACCAGAGGCCCCGCACAACTTATCTCACCGCTGATAAAAAATAATAATAATAATGATGAGGCCAAATAGTTATGGGCTGCATCTACAATCATATCTCGCGCACACTCGGCACTGCTGCAACGGCACGGTATTTGTATGAGGAGCTGTTTTCAGTGAGCTCCGTCTTCTCTCCCTCCTCTCAAAGCCGCACCTGCCGAAGCCTCCATCTCATCCGCTATAGCTCGTGTACATTATGTGGCTCAACATCACGGGTAAAGAAATATATAAATAAATATAAACACTGGCTCCGGAACATGTTTTCTCCCTCCCTCCCTTCCTCTCCCTCTCTCCCTCCCCGTCCCTCCTCTCCCCTACACTGAGAAGTAATGAGGGGCTACCTGTAATTACAAGCAGCTGCTGTCTTCCCTGACGAACGCTAATTGCCAATAATGATTTTGGAGAGCTGTAAAAATTCACCGGCTGACACTCTCACTCGCTCGCGCTCTCTCTCTCTCTCTCTCTCTCTTCCTCTCTCTCTCTCACTCTCTCTGTTTGGTTTGTGGAAGCAGAGAGAGAGGGAGGAAGAAAAAAAAGAAGAAGAAGAAGAAGAGAGAGGAGTTGTTGGGTTTACTCTCTCCCTGCCTGCCTCCCTGGCCGCGTCGCAGTCAGGAAGGCATTTAGCTAATTTCTGTTGCTGACATATCAGAACCCTCCGTCGCCTAATTCTTTAAAAAAAAAACAAAATCTCTCCCATCCTCCTTTCTCACCTGTTTGCCATCTCCTTCACGGGCTGATAACAGCTTTATTAGAGCTATAATGTGCAGGTGGAAGTTTAAAGGTCCCGTATGAGCGCGGTGAGGAGCAGAGGGGGAGTGTAGAGCAGGAAGGCTCGGGTGAGCGGGTGAGGTGCCTAATAAGCCACATGCATAATTAAAAGACAACGATGCCACTAATTAATGAATGCTTGTGTTTGGCTGCGCGTCGTAATGGAGACGGCGTCAGCGTGTGAGAGTCTGTCTGAGGGAAATTGAATTAGCCCCAAAATGAGCGAGAGGAAGAGTGGCAGAGGAAGAGGACCATGATCTGCTCTCGCGTCTTTTTTTTTTTTTCTTTTAAAAAAGCTCTTTATTCTTTATTCATATTTTATTCTCGATGTAATCCTGCTCTTTTGCTGCCTTTTTTTTTGGTCACGTAAAAGCCTGGACTTTACTGTCAAATTGGCAAACGTCCCTCGTGCATGACTGCAGAAATGTGTTTATAAAGATTCAGACCATGTAACACTGACCGTCTCAATTTGAGCCGCCTTCCTTCGATCCACTGACCCTGAAAATAAGAGGCGCTCAATTTGAAACAGAAAGCAGTAAAAAGAACAGCTCCTCCCGTGCTCCTCGTCTTTATCGCCTCTGGTATTGAGTGTCAGCGAGATAACTCGTCAATAACAGGGCGAACAAACACGTCGACGGCGCTGCGTCACTGCATGAACTTCATCCATGAGAGAGTCACTGCCAGTCACTTTTACGACAGACCAGCCCGCCCACCTCTGAGCTGTTATCAAAGACATTGTAAAGCCGACAGAGAAATCACAGTTCCCACCACACACACCGGAATGCCTTTATTGACTGTCCTTTTTAAGAGTCATGATCACGTGCCGTCAGCAAATCGCTTTTGCCCCACGACACAGTTTGAGGCCAGTGCTCCGAGGTGTTCTTAAATCCTACACGAGGCACGTTGATGAATAATCCTGCCTCTGAAAATGTCTGCGAAATACAGTTATTTGCCACTTTAGTTCTGTTGGAAATGGACCTACAAACTGTTTTTTTTAAGTAATGGCT
>CAAKHG010028682.1:64028-82395 GCA_901007715.1 Dactylopterus volitans
GGGCCTGATCCTGGGCCTGCTCAGTAATGAGAGCAGACAGTGCATCAGCAACAGAACCCCAGACATGTCTGCTGCATTGGAGATATATGGGGTGACTGGGCAACTGACCCCTGCTTGACACACCATACACACACACACACACACACACGCGTGCACACAGTGCATATGCATCCATGCTACCTCGTGCTCACAAAAACACACACAGACAAACACCCCAGGGAGAGCAAGGGAAGGGCAGATGAGGACATTCATCTCACACTCACCAGAGGTTACACTACCCACCACTGGCATAAACAAACTCTGTCTGTGCATCTCTCCAACTGTATTAATCCACCGTTTCATGCACATTTTGAATTTGTAGTTCTGGAAAAAAAAAAAAATTGGCAAAAGTGTTTACAATGTTAAGAGAACACATCTTAAATATCAAAAAACAGTTCAGCTGAGACAGAAAATAATCATAAGGATGTGACGACAAGTAATTATTTTTCCTCTTGACTCAGCATCACTATGTTTTTAATATCCAATGTTTCTAACAACCCCAAACCATGAAAATCAAAACAAGCAGCAGAGTGCATGTAAACAGAGGAGAAATTAATTCACAACTACAACAAATTCTTTATTAGGTGGGAAGCAGAAAGGAAATGCCTTCATTAGCCAGACATACTGTATATGGGTACAATTTTAATTATATGATCTTGTTACTGCTATAAGACTACTTCATGGAAATAGTAATTTACAGTGCAAAGAGATTTTCCTGCTGACTTTTTGGAAATTAGCTCACAAAGCATCTGAATGGAAACATACATTGTTTGTCTCTCTCTGTCTCTTTCTCTCTCTTTCTCTCGCTTTCATACACGCACACACACACGCACATTGATAACGGGGGTGTGTACCTATAAGCATAATTGTCTTAACTGACTGAGCAGGAGATGGACCCTCTGCCAAATGCATGCCCAAAAGCATGTAAACGTCAGCAGTGTCCTCACCGCCATTAACCACGCCAGACCTGCAGTAATACACAGAAGAAGAGCAGGTACACCTGGCAGCACATTTCAGACACACACACATGCACACACGCACACACACACACAAGCACATTTCCTGTGGATAATGTGAAGGTTAAATCACTTTAATACAGGTGAGTTTGTGGATCTGTGCTTGTGTGGGTTCAAACTGAACACGTGCTGATGTTATAATACCGAAAAAACCCACAGCTTATCCAACATGCCCCCTCACCAACCTCGAGGCTGCTGTAACTTCAATTAGTCCTCTGAAATCACCAGTATTTAGGATTCAAAATAAATAGATAAATAAATAAAAATAAGTGGGAGAGAGCATCCTCCCTTCCAGGCAATTTTCAGCCAAAATCTGGCCTGACGATTAAGTAGGATTATTTGGTCTATAGCAAGATTTAGCGACAACCATGTCCTGTGCTCCTGTGAGAGGGAGTATGGGTGTGCATGCATGTGTGTGCGCACATGAAAGAGAGAGAGCGAGAAAGCGACACCGAGAGAGCAGAGGAGAGCGAGGTTTTGTTCCAACTGAGCCCCTAATTAGCCAGGCTAATTGAGCTGTTAATTGATCTGTTGTCTTAATTAAACATCTCCTGACGCTTCTTTGCTCCTTGTAGTTGAGAATCTGAGGGAGATGTGTGCTGTGTGTGTGTGTGTGTGTGTGTGTGTGTGTGTGTGTGTGTGTGTGTGTGTGTGCGTGTGCGTGCGTGCGTGCGTGCGTGTGTGTGTGCGTGCAGGAGCATGGAACACAGAGGTAGCTAGCCTAAACAGATGATGATAATCTGAGTGGGCTGATGACACCATGAGACACTTTGGCTTATTCTAGTTTGGGGCTAAAGCCATCATTATAGATTTGATCGGGGCTAAAGTGGTGGTGAAATGCATTTAAAGTCAAATCTGATTACATTAATCTATGCTAGATGTACTCTGATAAAGCTGCCAATTTCAGCAGAATCCGCTGACTGACAGGCTGACTTAAATTACAACTCCAACTAATCTGACGCTTTTGTCAGGAAAACCGACAAAATGGTTTCTTTGTAGTGGTGTTGGATTTAAACTCACCAATATAGTTTCTGTCTGGAAGCAGGTGATACAAAGCCTGAAGAAATTTATTCAGCGACATAATTAAAACATCAGACTATCTTTTTATATGTGCAGAAGATGTTAAAATACAGTGGAAAAGATTTGTTCACAGAGCACATGTCATTTCAGCTCTTCTAGGCCTTAATTGCTCCTGAAATTAGATAAAGTTATATACATAGACACCGGGCAGAAATATCACAAACCTACTGGCGATAAAGTTAGAGAACATAGATGTATACCAAATGTTACCCAAACTATTTGAAATAATGTAAAAACTTGACAGAGTGTAAATTACTTCAGACACCAGTTAGACTTGGAAGTTAAAGAGGCAATAGCAAAGATTTTTGCTTTAGCTTAACATCTAGTAATTTACTGTCTGGTTCTGGTTTCCATGTAGCCACTAGTTTATTTCCTGGTTGCTAGTGGAAGCTATCGGGTCGCATTGCTTTCAGGAACATGCAGAAAGTTTAATCATCCTACCAGCAGGCTAGCAGTAGATATAGTTTAATAGTAAAACCAAGCCTGATAGGAAACCATTCTAAATGCAACTAGTGCCATTTTTGTTATGTTTCCAGTAGACATATGAAATATTGAAACGATCATCATAATTTCTGGTCCACTGTAGGACCAGATCAGCACCAGCAGCCACTTGCACATTAGCAAGCTGAAAACACGGAGCTGTCTTAACCGCCTTGACCCAAAAATATGACTTGTGTCTTGCTTGAGACTTGAAACACCTCTCTTTCTTCCCCATTGTGGAGTCATTATCCCTTAAAACCTGTCCTCTCATTACCCTTCTCTTTCAGTCCCTCTCTCATTTCCCTCGTCCCCTCTCCCCTTCACTCCTCTCCCTGTCTTCTGTGCCATTTGTGGAAAGAGCAGGCGTTTGAGATCATTCATACGCCGAGTCCCTTTCACAACTCAATGTACAGAAGCTTGAAACATACTGAGCCCGCTGTATCTGTTTGGTACGTCTCCATGTGTGTTTGTGTGTCCGTATCCGAGGGGCGGATGTAAAGCGGAGATGCTAACTTCATCATCTGCTTGGAAGGGTGGTGGCAGATGGCGCTTTGGGGAGCTTGCGACTCCGGTGTTTCTAAACCGGCTGGGGAGCAAATGAAAAGCAGGCTTCGTCACCGTGCGGACAGCAGGTGTAAACAAGGATGTGATGAAGTAAGACCAGCGGCATGAGGAAAGGGAAGGAGGAGGAGACGGGCGTCATGAAATTCTTATGCAGGCTAGGACAATGATTAATTGGGTATGGTAATGGTTAACTAGCACTGAGTGATTTTTGTGTCCATGGGAATATTCCACAGATTAAAAGAAGCGCTTGAGTGAGTTCACCCCTGTGCTCAGTGAGCGGAATACACATTTGGGTGGAGATAGGCGTGTATTGATAAAACAAATCCTCACTGTCAGAAATACATACATAACAATACAGGGGCATATCTAAAGCCTGTATGTAAGTGAACCCCATATGATTTTTTTACTCTTTTTAAGTGGAAACTGAAATAATTTCTTTGTTAGATAGGATTTTTTTGTTGTTGTTGTTTTTATCAATGTGCCCTTTCCTTTGCTTTCAATAATCAAGCAAGCCAAGCGCACCATGGCAGATGCCAGGACCGTACTCTGTGGACTATTAAAGAGGTTACCATGGCAGCAATGGCTGGTCAGACAAGTGTGTTATAGCTGTAACCACTGTATGCCATGGTGAACACACCATGTAAATTTCGTGGGTGAAATGTATGAGAAATGTTGTGCTATAAGCTTCATGCATTGATGTGAAAGTAGGGCTGAACGATAAATTGCATTTCTGATAATATCGCAATATGACAAAACACGATTTTGTAATATACGTCGATTACATCACTTGACACGGAAGCGAGAGCTGAGAAATGGCCTGATAAACATAAACACGTTCCACCCCGGCATTTTACCTGTTGTACAATGGCGTCAGGGTCAAAAGAACCAGACACTAAGGAAACTCTTACTAGTGTCAAAGAGAAGCAGCCCAGCAACTGTATGGAACCATTTTGACTTTTAAAAAGAGGACGATGCGCAGCGTGCAGAGCCTGCTATGCTAACATTGCCACCTCACAGGGCAACACCTCTAATCTTTATCAGCACATGAAGAAACATCACAGGGCCAGGTGTGACAGTTGCATGCGTCACATAATTTCACTTAAACATAAAGACCTGCCTTACAGGAAGGAACGGTTGATGTTTAACCTATCTAATGTAGTCTTCAAAGTAACTGTAGAATGATTTATTGTTCTTTTGTTGAGTAATACAGGTGATACGAAACTCACACATTATATCGCAATCGCAATATGGTCAAAAATAATCGCAATGAGATTTTTTTCAGTCTAATTAAATGATAATAACTATATTAAAACTGAGAGTCTGCATACACTTGGGTGACAATAGTAACGTGACAAAAATTAATCTATTTCTGGTGTCTGTCTGTGGTGGGTGGATGGTTTAAATACACGACTGACTTAGTGTTTTTAGACAGTGTCGAGCTATTGTTTTCATTTTTTTTTTTCCTTTTTGAAGTGGCATTGGACAAATTTTTGTCTAATCTTAGCAGTATTAAGTTAATATTTTTGACTAGTCCTGGTTTCCATGTAGCTACTACTTTGTTTTTTAGCTACTAGTGGTTGTTATCAGTACAGCCCTGAATCCAGGACCATGCAGTAAATTGAGCCTTGTGGTAGACATAATTGTATAGTGAAAACAAGGCTATTTATGGAACCTGTCTAAACCCAGCTGCTATCATTAGTCTAGAGTCATTAGATTATGAAATCAACATGTAAATTATAACATTTATGTAATAAGGACAAGCCAAAGAAAAAAATGTGCGTACGGACACTATTTTCAGTTTCATATCAGAGGTTGGATTTAGGCAAAAAACCAACAAACGAAAAAACCCCTACTTGGTTAGGTTGAGGAAAAGATCATGGTTTTGGTGAAAATAGAACCTTTCACAATGTGAACCACATGTTTGAAAGACTTTCTGCCTGGTTTTCTGCCAGAAAGGCTTTCTGGCAGAGAACCTTCTGGGCAAATATCTCCCATGTACCAAAGTGCCAAATGCTATTGTTGGATACAGACCCCAGGGTGCCTGTCTCTTTCATTCAATACAGCCAACTATATATCCACTATTATATAGCCGCATTAGCTATTTCACTCCACGCAGTAGTAGAATTATTTGCAATTGACACCTTGGTGAAAATTGCATAATAAATGTGCCCAGTGCTTTTAGGACTTTAGGCTATTGAGCTAACTGCTAGCTCCTCACTAACGTCTAACATGTTTTTATGAGTTGGACCGAAAAACACATACAAACCTATAAACTCCATTTTCCGTGTTTATGACAAGCGCAGATAACTAAATGCAATTAAGCTATTTCTGCTCTGCAAAACTCCACACACAGCATTTCCACTGACAGCATTTCAATCTTAACTGGATCTTTGTCAGGTCGTAAAAAACAAGATCTAATTCTATGATTTAAAACTTCTGCGTTCTTCTACAACTTATCAGAGAGCGCTAGCCAATAGGATTTACCAGCTGAAAGAGAAGTGCAATATATCAACTTCCACATCAGCACAGAGGAAGGCTGCATGACAGCCGTGCTGGTGCAATGCTGCACACAGAACTGTTATGTTTTATCAACAGTGACGCTTATGTTGCACTGTTTATGGTAGATATGACCACAGTTGTAACTCATTGCTTTCTGGTTTCAATCTAAGGTGTTACAGATAGCAAAATAGAAAAGTGTCACTAATATTTCTTCATGTCAAGTTATAGACAGTTACCATTGTAGCTAATAATTCACTGCACCCACACTGTGAAAAACCCAGCAGCAGCCTAAGTGTTAGAGCTTGATATCAGCTGTCCTCTCATGTTAGGGTTCATGTTCAGGGATTCTTCACACTTAATGTAAACAGATTAGCTTGGCACAGGATTCAAGTGTACTTCTCTGGAACACATTATGTATGTCAAAATAAGGCTCACTAAAAGGTTTTCCAGGTTTTTTTTTTCTTTTTTTTTTTGGTCTTTGTTGATGTGTTATAGGGTAGACGTGTCTGCCAGAGTCAGCACGAGAAAAGACAGATTAGATTAGCAGGCGTGGGTGGAGCTAATGGAGCGCTGATTGATCAATACATTAAAATCTGAGGTCACTGAAAGTTTAAGATCACACACAAAATATCCAGGGTGTCAAACGAGGATCAGATCTGATTTATTTGAGCGAGCGTGAAAAGCTCAGATTCTGGGCACAACTCGGTGAGGTGTGTAATGTATATTTGGATTTAATCTGCCATCAGTTTGTGCCCAGTGCCAATCCATTAGTGATGGAGCTGGTCGATGTCGGACCACATGGCCCGCTGTAACCGGTGAGTGGGACGGAGGAGGCGGAGTAAACAGGAAGTCATTATTATACTTCCTGCAGCTGCTTTACACCTACTGGCCACATGGACTGACTGGAATAAATTCAGTAATGAACTCAATATTAACAGGTGTTCCTCTCCACAAGAACAACACATGCACATGCTTTTTTTTTTTTCAACCACATGCCTCATTTAGTTATTTCTGAGTTTGCAAAAAAAAAGGAAATATCCAAACTGACGTGGGTTCACTCGGATGAGCCATTGAACGAAGAATGAGTGAGTCCATTACGCTGCAGAACAGAAGGAAACATGTCCAAAACAAGTGTGCAATAGAGTATGTGGGTGGAGTGTGTGTGTGTGTGTGTGTGTGTGTGTGTGTGTGTGCGTGTGCGTGTGCGTGTGTGTGTGCGTGTGTGAGCACTCGTGCGTGCGTGCATGCGTGTGTGTGCATGTGCGTGTGCGTATATGCATTGGTGGCGGTCTGCCTGTATGCGTCTGCTTGTGATTGAGTCAGGGTGCATTTCTCTGTTTGAGGGAAACTTTGACAGCCTGGCGTCTTTGTTCTAAAGTTCAGACAGGGAAGCAGATGGCTCTTCTCAGTGTGACTTTGCGAGCTAGCTAGCTGCAGAGTGCGACTTCATCGCCTCTGGTGGTACCGCTGATATCGCTGTATAGAAACTGCCAGGCTACAATATGAGCCCGTAAGCCTCAGCCAGCAATTCATTCCCAATGAAGAAATTAACATTGAATGATTCAAAAGAGAAAGGTGAGTGAGGTGCAGTAAGGTGAGTCAAATGTTTTGAAGTTACCTCCCACTTTCCTTAATTTCCAAGAGGCAATGTAATACATATAAATGCTACAATTGTCCTAACATGCAGCTGTGATCTTCGTTCGAAAACAATGTCAGACATGTGAAATTTGTTTATAAATCAGGATCAAGTCAAATGCACAAAAAATATTTTTTTTTTACCTCTTCTCATGAAATAGATGTGGCAATGTGATTCATTCTTGATAGATGACGTGTATATGTTCTCAAAGCTTTATTGATCAATCTGGTCAAAGGTGATAACTGATGTGTATAAATTGCAATAAAAAGAGGAATGTGTCTGAAAACAAAATTATTCCAACTTAATTGCCAACGGTGTATGTCAGTCCGTGAGATGAAGCCACAATGGAAACTGTTGTTTCCACCACACATTAATTTTACATCAGTGTCACTGGAAAGTTTTACTGTATCAGAGTGAAAAATGTTAGTGTGTTACAGATTTTATTGAATCAGAAATATGTGCCATGCATGATTTATTGTGTCACTTTCACTGTCTCGTTCCCCTAAACACTCAGCTTTACTGGCATAATGAAAAACTAACCATGTCATCAGAAACTTCTCATAAAAGCTCTGTATTTAATACAAAGCTTGCTTGAGGTTGTTCTCTTGTAGTCCTGGAAGTCACATGACTCTGATCAGCTGATTCATCCGCCCCTCAGAGACACTTTCTGTTTCAAAGTCTTCCACAGTCCAGACCTCAACATTCCCCTTTGAAAAAGCCAAAACTTTCTCCAGAGTGGCTGTATTCTCTCTCTCTGCTTCTCTGTCTCTTTCTCCCCCCTTCATAAGACGTTTGGTCTTTAATGTATTTCAGAGAACATCTGCTAACTATCACTGAACCTCGTGGGATTTCCATTTAGCCCAGTTAATTACTCTATCAAGCCAGGTTCATTATCATATTCCTCCTCTTAAAAAAAAAAAAAAATGCACCCGACACTGTGCAACTGTGTGCGTGTGTGTGTGTGTAGGTGTAAGGGTAAGTGTGCACCCTGCACACACTGGTGTACGCAGGCTTGTAAGCGCATGGCTCTGTCTTAAACACATTACTAATTGCAAGTGGTTGAGCCATAATACTTGTGTTAATGAACCAGAGCCGTCTATAGGAGCTGACTCTCGAGTTCAAGTAGGTAATCTGTTCATCTGCCTCTCTGGGGAGGACAGTGAACTGGTATTAATCTTGATGAACAACAGCCCTGAGACTTCTGCTTGTCTGTATCGTTCCCTACAGAGGTTAGTCCAGGTGACTGATGGCACAGTCTCTCTCTCTCAGAGGAATAGCAGGTTGTATATGAAGTGTTTCGTTCCGAAATGTGACACATGCTGTTAAAAAAAAAAAAAAAAAGAAAAGAAAAAGTGATACTAGCTGGTAAAAATTGCCATCGGCTGGATGTTAAATTCATCCATTCTTCTTTACCTAAATTACTCAAAATAGGAGCTGACAGCAGCAACAACATGGACAGGCCACGAGAATGTTTCAAAAACGACCAAACAAATTACTGAAGTTCCCACACACACACACACACACACACACACACACACAAAGCTGTTTCAGGGTATGAGGCATAGAAAACAGGAGGCATTTTTCACACACACACACACACAGGGTCAAATTTCTCCTTCAGGGATCAATTGAAGAATAATAATCAATCAAAGAAGCATTGCCTTTCCCAAAATGGATACCAAGTACTTTAAAATGAAACTTTTTTTTTATAATGACTTTGTTGTCATCATTTATAATATGCCTTTAAGAGTAACTATTGTTTTGTTCCTAGAGGTCACAGGATTTAAAGCATTGCCAGCTGTTCTGCTTAAGCAACAACCAGAAGAAAAACAATCACTGATCCATCTTGCAGAATATGTGAGCTGGAAGGTTGTCAGGATCAGCGAAGCCGACTAAAAGTAATAAAGCTGCTGGTTGAAAAACAAACTTTGATCTGGCTGCTCAACAAATACTCGGGGTCTATGCATGTATATTGCTTGTTTGCTTTAGTCTGCTTCTAAGAGAAATTAGAAAGATATAACTGTTGCAATTGTCTCTTCGTTTGTGTTCCCACAGCAACGTTCCGCGGCCGTCCAAAGCTGTTAACTGTACATTGCTCTCTCAGTGGTTAGAAATTAAAAGGACTCGGCTCGGGGCATAATTGAGATTATGATGCACTCCTCACTTCTTAGTTTGTTTGGAGTTTTATGTGGGGGACTGTAAATTGTGCAATTACGCAAAACTGTCCCAGATCATGGCTTCGTTCAGACTCGTGAGGACGCTCAGTTTACGGGTAAAACAAGCTTTTGTTGGCGACACGGTCATTTCACCGCCACTGTGAGTTATGACCCTTGTTTTGCCATCTGTGATCAGAAGGAAAATCTCTATATTGGTGCAAGTTCGACCTATTGCGGGGATTTCCTTTTCTTGTAAAAGCTTTGCATTTGTATTTCACATTGCTATCATCCATAAAATCAATCAAGCCTCTCTCTAATAATTGCCTCCATCTTGATAGCTTAATCAGCCCCCACACTGAGTTGCTCTCCAATGCAAACACTCCGCTTCCTGTATATCAGGGGTCTATATGGCAGTAGGTGTTTGAGTGCAGAGCAGTGAAATCCACCCTTTGATGAGATTAGCTGAGTGGTGTACTTGAAATAACCTTTCATGCGCTGCCATTATTGTATTAATCTATTCTAAAACAATTTGGTTGAATTAATTAGGCCCTACATATTTCAGCAACGCTCACAGGCTGCCTGGAAACAGATGGCACCGAGGACGAGCCACTCTCCAACGGATGTGTGTGGCTGGGGAGGAGAAGGGAGAGGAATTGAGAGAAATGATGAGGAGCGGCGAAGAAGAGGGAGAGAACGGCGGTCCGAAAGGGAAGATGTGTCATCGGCGCCTGCCTGTACCTGACGGACTGACGAAAGAGGCTAAGGACTGAGCAGGGAGAGAGAGAGACAGGAAGTTGCTGCAGGTCTCAGGTCCTAACATCTATCGGTTCCTCTGCAGCTGACAAGAGGCTGGTAGCTTAACATTTGGGCGAAGACGGCTATTATCTCAATCCTACAGTGTTCTGGATGGGTTCAACCTTGAACAGCTTGTAGATGATGAGCCTATCCATATGGTGTTTAAATCGCTCAGCCTTTCCTGAGCCATTAACCTTCAGGACACCTTGCACTCGTCCTCCTCTTTGACTGACAGCTCTGTGTAGATTTCATAAAACGTCCTCGTTATGCGGTAAAAAAAAAAAAAAAAATCTACGTGCAAACAGAGCTTCAAAACCAGCTTTTCAGAACCCTGAATAACTCTTCAAATGAAGCATTATCTACTTATCCCATCATCATGGGATATTGCCTGTTTTTTGGTGATAGCTTTCCAAAAAAAAAAAAAAATTCTATAAAAGTCATAATTTTGTGAAACACAGATATGTTACATAAGCAGTCACTCATGGCCGAGTTTCCCTTTCCAAGTGCTGTGCATCAGTGGTGAGGACAGTCAAAATGTTTTGAAGACCGCGGCGAGTGGATTTAAGAGCTGAGGAGCACGAGCGCTGGAGTGCCGAGCGTTTACAAGCCGCCGCCACATCATGAAGGACAAGTTAATGGTTAGCAGGGAGGAGGTGGATCATAATGCACTTGGTGGCCCGGGTCCAGCAAAATTTTGACTTTTTAAGAAGAATCTCAACCTTCCCGATGCCATCAGAGAGGAAAACAGATGAAGGGAGAGGAAAGAGTAAAAGCAAAGAGGGAGGGAAAGGGAGGACGAGGAGGTGGAGAGATAGCGAGGATGATGATGCAGAGGTTCTGGGGTTAGCTAATGTTGCCTCAAGAGTGCTCAGCTCCATGCACGTCAACTCTTGTTTCAGTGCTTGGATAATGGCACCCTGGCACCGTCTTTGGAGCCGGGGAAATTAAAGTTTTCAAACTCCTGTCTTGGCAAGTGCCGCGACAAATGATAGCTTTCACCTGAGGGGGAGGGACACGGTAAGTGAGAGTGATGTCAGAGGCACGGATCTCAAAGAAAACGCAGACAGTCGGCTGCACCGACAGCCACTTATGACACGTTACGTTCCTCTGACATTACAAATCGCCATCTCACATCACCCCAGTTTACCTCGCTCTCCCTGGGAAACTGTGTACTCTGTTGCCCACATCACTGAACTAACATGGACGTCCTGCTGCCCAACACGAGTCGGGCAGAGTGATCCCCTGTGCCTGCTTTTATTACCTTGTTGACACCAGCTGCTAGTTTTAAGCAGTTTTAAATGCTGAGTCTGAGCGGTGGCTCAAATCACAGAATTAATGCCGTTATTCCTGCCCAGCTTTCTTTTTGGCAGTGCTTTTAAGCCTCAGACTTAACAACAAGCCTGGGTTTTATGCATTCAGACAGCTGGTGGGAATAAGGCAGTTGCCAGTGGCAAATAACTGTGTGTGTGTGCGCGTGTGTGCGTGTGATTGTAAATGTGGTCGGCGTGTGCCGTTGCGTGTGGGAGGGCATCTGAATATTAAAAACTGTATTTTAAAAGTTGCTTGTCTGCAGTCCAAATATTAAAATTGCGCATTTGTCATGTTGGTCAGTCTCTGTATAAACAAGGATTTACTGTATCTCTCATTCTGGGTATTTGGCATTAGCAAAGGTGATTAAAATGCGGTGGAAATGTGACATACTGGAAACCAAATGTTGCAGATTCCTCCTTCCTCCTCACCAGTTTGACACTCAACTTCCACTCTCTCTCCACACTGGCACGCTTCAGTACTACGGCTGTGTGAAGTCACTCGCCTCTTCTCGCACACAAACATACACACACACCACCACCGCCACCACACTCATGAAAGCGTGCATTCCTGTGTACCCCCCACCCCAACTACACACACACATTTTCCCTCACTTCACACACACACAAGCTAAGCAATGCTATCTAGCAGCTGTACCTCTCCGTATGTGCAGAGAGTGTTGATCCCAGTTCTTCTCTCACATACAGCGAACATATGTCAGTCAGAAACAAGGCAGACTCTGTGTTCCTTCTTCCAAATAAAAAGTTTGGTTCTCAGTTTGCACACTTCTAAAGTCTCCTCAGACGTGTGTGGGAAAGCCCTTGGTGTTGCATGGAGGTGACCTTGTTGTGTGAGTGGTTGTGAGTCTGATTATAGAGGGAGGATCTGAGATGTCTCAGGTAAAACAGCATGCAGAATCTGATGGATGCGAGCAGCACCTGTCTGATTTACATTTCCTGATTGCACAAGACTCAACAAACGTACATTTCGCCGGCACCAGCAGGCGATGTGACACAGCGAGACGGGTTCTGCCTGAAAGACAAACGCGTATAGGACGTTTAAAAAAGAAAAACCTCCTCATAATCATGCATTCACCTGGAGACTGTTTGGCTGAACGATGTGTGGGAATGCAAATGTGTGTGTGGAGTTTATACACAAGCTTTGACTCTGAAATGGGGAAGAAGAACGTCAGTTTAGTTTTTGTGCGCAGAACAGTGCTGCCGCTTAACAGGCGGGCTGCAGTGACGGAAAGCTTTCTCATGAAATTTATGAGCCTCTCATGGATCTATCTGTGCTCGGCCAGGTTTTTGACGCTGTTTTCTGAAAAAGTTGGGAGACTTTGTAAAATGTAAATATGATTTTTAATGATTTGAAAAGCAGTGAAACCTAATGATAATAGCTGAAAATAGCACAAAAACACCCCAAAAAAATGTTATCATATTTGGAAAATTACAGTATGTGTCCATTTTGAGACTATTTGAGATGTTTCAAAACAGTTTTGACAGGATTATATTTCCCACTCTGTTGAATCAACAGTCCTTTTTTATTTTCTTTTTGCATCACCAGTTCTTTTGAACTGTGGGCTGAAAAAAAGGCAGACGTTCCCTCCTCTCTTCCGCCCGGAGGATGCAACGGCCATGGTTTCAAAACAAAATTACAAATTGTGACTTGTCAGACCGCAGGACAGTTTTTCGCCTCGATCTTAAATAAGAAGAAAGTGGCAGCATTTCTGGATCTGGATTATATTCTCTTTACATTGTGGAATTTTCTCTTGCATTTGTGGATGCAGTGATTAACTGTGTTCACTGACAATGGTTTTTTGGAAATGTTCTTGAGTGCATGCATTGATGCCCATTCCAGACATCACCATCTGAGGGCCTCAAGATCATGGCCATCCAAGATTGTATTTCAGCCTTGCCACTTGCACAGAAATATTTCCTCAGATACTTTTCATGATATTATGTTCTGCAGACAATGAAATCAGATTCTTTCCGATTTTATATTGAGAAACATTACTCTTAAACTGTTGAAATAGTTGCCAGCATGGTCTTTAACACAGCTGTGAGCTCTTCCCATCTTAACTTCAGACAGCTCGTCTGTCTGGGAAGATCTATTTTTACCTAATCATATTACTAACTTGGTAGCGGTTAATCTAATTAATCGTGCGATGTTCCAGCAAGTGTTTTCTCTTAGCACTTCACAGCTTTCCCAGTCTTTTGTTGCCACTGTCCAACTTTGTTGTTAATTGTGTTGCCAGCATCAAATTCAAAGTGGGCATATAATTTTCAAAAAATGAAAATTTTCGGTTTCAACATTTGAAATGTCGAATTTTGCTATCTTTAATCAAATATGGGTTTTCACTATTTTCAAAACATCACGTTATGTTTCTATTTCCATTTTATACTTTTTTGGCAACGCGGTTGTATGAATGGTACAAGGTTATCTTTATTATCCCGGAGGAGCAACCTGTTGTACAGTCAGCATCAAGCACAGCCATCAGAAAAACAACAACTAACAACAACAAAAAAGCATTCATTCGTTTAAAACAACAAAGGCAGCGGTGACAAATGAATTTTTAAGCCTATTTGTCCTGCATTTTGGCAGGTGGCACCTGCAGCCAGACAGAGGCAGCTCAAACGCATCTGAGAGAGGGCGGCTGTGCTCGGCTCGACTCAGCCTTCTTTAAGGTCCTCGCCTCACAGAGTAGAGTTGGCAGAGTTCAGTCAAGGTTGCGCCTGCAATTTTACAGCATATCTTCACAATGCCCCGGAGTCTGTTTTCCCACTTGTGGTTAAGGAAAACATACCAGCCGACATGGGTAAAGGTCAGGACCATTTCAATAAAACAACGATAAAACATTTTCATAAAAGTTTTATAAACATTGAAACTGCAAAGCTCACGAAAAAAAAAAAAAGTTGTTCCTGCAGGTGAAAAACTAAAAATCGAAAATACAAGTAAAATACAAATGCCCTTCATAATTTACAACATTTCGAGGCCGTTGTACTATGCCAACAAGTTAACAGTCAAAAACCTGAAATGAGGAGCACTCTCCAGCGCACACCTTTGCAAATGTAATATTTTCTCAGGCAAATGTCCCAATCTGCCCTACAGCTAAAGGATCATGCCCTTGTCTATGCTCCACCCATCCACTAAAATGAACCTCATTGAAATCAGGCAGGTGTTTACTTCGTAATCGCACCGACAGTAAGCCTGTTGCACAGCACAGACATGCCTCCACCAATGTAATTCAGAAATACTGTTTAGTTTTAATTGACCAACCCCAAAATTTGAAGAAACCCATATTTTACTGTCTTAGTTTTCCTTTTCGTTTAGCGTGTTGCCTCTTAATGCAGGTTCTTAATGCAGGTTTACCGAAGGGAGTTTCATTCTGCCACGGAAAACTGTTCTCCGGAACTGACGAAAAAACATTGTTTTTAGTCCTGCCTTTACTTCCGTAACGTTGTGAGTCATAATGTAATACAGCATCACATGAAACTACTGGCTATTGTGACCCACCGAAGCCTCAAAGTCTGCCATTGTTACGTAAATGAAGATATGGAATGTGTGAACAGGGCACACCAGTTTATATGTTGCTGACAACAAGGCCTGACACAAAAGTCTTCATTTACTCCCACCATCTCACGGCATCAATATCTGGTGGGTTCACTTTATTTTTTTATGGAAATGTGACAGGAAAGTCCCCACGAATGCGAGGAAACTGTTACGTTTGGGGTTCACCATTGATGGCTGTACTCTGCATCATAGGGATATATAGATTAACCAGCATGGCAGGTCCTCAAAAGGGAAGCCAAAATATCTTGATTGCCCCCCTGGCGATTGGCCGCAGTACAGGTCATAAACCCCGCCTCCCCCATGTTAATCAATGAGATATGGGGCAAACTAAAAAGATAAAATACTCTGAAGATACTGTTTTCCCAAATAGCTTTTCATACTGATGTTTGATAAAGTGCTCATTTTTCTTTGGTTCGCTAATACCATGAAAACAGATGTGCAATGTCACAGTTGACAGCAGCGCTGCGTTTACAGGCTTCTGTTTAGGAACTGTACATAAGACAGTCGAGAGGACACGAAATGCCAACTATCTATGATTGTTGTTGTCTGTTTCAAACCAGACAAATTAGGTTTAAATTGTAAACCAATCACTTGTGATTGGCACCATGGCTCTATTTCCTGATAACTACTATGTGGCTGCTGGCTTCTTGTGACGGAGTCCGAATATTTTGGCTCCATTTTTGTACAGTGGGGAGAAGTGGCAGAGTGTTGTCCAGACCATGTAGCGTCTATGCTATTCATGCTCTTCAAACGTGGGAGCTGTAACTGTTGCCATGTTTTATGCTGTTTTGCTGTAAATTTTTGTTGGCCTGTGGACATCTGTGTCGTTCAGACATCAGTTGTGATAACCCCACTAATGTAAGACAACTTCAATATGTTGTCCTACCCCACATGAAACCACTAAAGTTGATCCTGGCTGTCAGTTGGCCAACTTCAAGCTAAATTTTGTCATGTGTTTATGGTTTATTCTATAGTTAGGCCCATTAAACCTGCGTTGGTATGTTGCATGCGGCGACTTCTGGGGGATGTTGTGCTGTCAGCAGCCCGCTGGACAGTGAGATTAAGGCTGGCACAGATCAGATATCTGCTCTAACATGCAATGGTGACGTTTTAGTTTTAGTAGTGTTTGTTGTGGTGATATCGATGCTACACCAGGTGATTGACCAGCTGCTAAAACATGGCAGAGATATCCACTGCTGCGACTGGTTCCTGTGCAGGCCCACATGAACATGGCCAGTCGGAGCAGGCTTGCTTTCCAGAGGCAGCGCTTAAAGAGACAAAAGCCAGAACCACTTGTTTCAGAGAGACAGTGGGAGCAGAGAAGCTGCAGTGATGGACAAAGAACATGTACTGTAAACATATTCTAATCGACACCTAAACCCGAAAATTAATATTGTATCCTCCAAGATTCATGAAAATGAGCCTAACAATCTTGCTAACAAACAAACACAGATGAATGTATGACCACCGTGGCATCGGTACAGACAGCTGACTAATACATAAACCAAGGAAAGTCAGCAAATCAACACAACTGAGGAGGTGAAAAAGGAAAAAATGCTTTCAAAATGGTTGTTTCGTTTACTTATGATTGTCTCAACTCTGATTGTGGCCCACCATGAGGTTCAGTTGTGATTCTTTTAAAGAAAAATGAACCAAGATTGTTCATTGAAATCCCCGAATTGTTCTGTAATATACTGTAGGATGACGCACCCTAAAACATTTTCTTGTCATGTTTCAAATTTACAGTTGTTACACTTTCCCCCACCACCTGAGCTGAGACATGGTCCCAAGGGTCCAGAACAGGTCCAACTAGTTCAGCTGACAGTCAAACCACCTGCAGGCCTCTCGCCCTAAAAAAGCAACCGCACCTGTCTAGATGATGTCATGCTCTCACTGTTCTCCCACACGTACCTGAGGCCATATTCAATTCTTAACCCTGTTCTTCTTCACCTCTCCCTGCCCTCCCTGTAACCATACTCCCCATAAAATCCTCTACCACCTCTGTCGAATACAGTACAGCTTCAAAGGAATTGCAAACACTTCACATACTCTAAAAGGTACTTCACTTTTTTCATCTTTATCCTTTTTGTGTCGAGGGTACGGACCATGACTGCCACTGCCACTCGAGGCCTCAAAAGTTGTGTGTTTTGAATGCAGGTCAAAAGAATAAGAGAATAAAAGAATTATGTGGCACAGGTGTGTGTGTGTGCGCGCGCGCGCACTTGCATGCGCGTGTGCGTGCGTGTGTGTGTGTGTGTGTGTGTGTGTGTGTATACAGAAAACAGGAAGATCAATGTGGACTTTAAATTTTCTTCTAAAATCAGTGGAAGGTGGTACAGAGCCAGTCATCTTTGATATGGGAGCACGGCAGTCTCACCGCTGAGCACAATGACATGTGATCAGACACACACACACGCACACACACACACACACACACACACACACACACACACACACACACACACACACACACAATCCAACCAGCGGGAAACAAGAGAGGAGCAGCTGTGAGTTGCACTCATCAGTTCAGATTGAGGGAGACACAGGCAGGCTGGTAAACAGACACAGATGTACGGAGCTGAGCAGAACAGAGAGTGGGAGAAAGAGGAAGGTCACCCTTTCACAATGGGAAGGTAGCGACAAAGTCAGCAACACTTGCTGTGTGACTAAAGCTACTGTAAAAAAAAAAAACACACAAAAAACAAGCCAAAGTGGTAAATTTCATTATTTCATAGTCGATTGAGCGCCAGATGAAATATTTCCTAAGTACAGATTGAATAACTGCACATTCATTCATGCATCATCTGTAATCCTTGGGAGGGTCGCGGGGGGCTGCAGCCATCTGAAAATGGGCTTTTTCTTGGTATTTCTGCAAATCTTGACATGATTTGAATGACCTTGCTGATGTCAAAGCTACATCCAAGACAAATCTCAGAATCTGCGCTGAGCTCCAATGAGCAATTAGAGACCCCCATTCATGAAGATCGAACCTGAGGAAATTCACCTGCCAAGACCCTCTCATGTGACACACATTCGTACACGCACTCACACACTCACACTCACACACACACACACACACTCACACACACGCACACACACACACACACACACACACACACACACACACACACACACACACACACACACACACACACACACACAGACACACATACTCAGACACACACTCACTCACTCACTCACTCACTCACTCACTCACTCAC
>CAAKHG010028686.1:0-30868 GCA_901007715.1 Dactylopterus volitans
GCCCCCCCCCCCCCCCCCCCACACACACACACACCCCTCCTTCACTGCCAGTAACTGTTTGACCTCCTGCCACTGACCCTCTTCATCACCACCAGCAGCCACCAAGCACGTTTCACCTTCTGCTATGTCACACAAGCTGGACAAAGAGCAACATTTGCCAAAACAAAAAACAAACCAAAAAAACGTGGCTTGCGAGTTAGACAAAATTGTAAAATCGGTGCAACGTATCTCAAGCTGATCTATATATACTGTATATTTCTGAAAGCCCTTCGACTGCTTAGCTATCCGAGACCGCAAACGGCAAACAGGGGTTAGGGTGGGCATGTATCACACCTGATGTAACAAGACATTGTTTCCTTGTCGGCACCTCGGGGAGCGGCAGGAGAGGATGGAGGGACGCCGGATCAGAGGGGATAACGACAGGAAGAATAAGCACATGAATAAATAACAGCAAAAGGCAAACAGAGCCCAGCCATCAGTTCGATTTGGCCGAGCCTCGTCGCTCGCTTGTTCACCCACAGCTGGGAAATTCACGGTAACTTGCTTTGGTCGAGGAGGGAAAAAAAAAAAAAAAGAAAAAAGAGAGGGAGAGAGGCTCTCTGAACGTTGGGCTCACCTCGATGTTGGCGGCCAAATGCATGTGGCAGATGTCAGCATTCAGATGTTGTCCTCCCCATAGTGTTGGGCCGTGACAGCGCGCTGTGGGTGCACTGTGTGAATGTGCATGACAGCGGGAAAAGGAGGGGGGAAAAAAAGCCAAACAAATATGCCAACAGTATATTTTTCTTAAAAAAAAAAAGAAAAAAAAAAGCATGCTTTCTGTGTTGATACAGAGTAAGATAGAACGTTCAAATAAGTGCAATTAATGGAGGAAGTCAAAGTAGCAGTGAAAACAGATGTGCTCGAAGGATGTCTCGTTTCGAGTGTTTGCACGAAATAAATCTGAAGTGTTTAAAGTGAGATTGTGTAAACTCTCCGGAGGAACTGATACAGGAAAAATTGCAAGATGCAAGCCGTCGCTATCGTAGCACCACAAATCACAGGGGGGAGGGGGGAGGACGCAAGGAGAGGTTAACGCATCTTCAAGTGACCAAAATCGACGGTTGTGTGCATAAAGATGCTAACAGCTAGCATCATTAGCCCACCCAAAGACTGAGCCACTGTGGCAGGGAGGCCTGCCTCGGCGGGGAGGAGGAGCAAAGCCGTAGCTCTTTGGTTCAGAGGCTGCAAAATAACCCCAGTATTTCAAGACATGGGATAATTGGTAGCTAGCTAGGAGGCAAACCTGTACTTAGATTGGTGTACAACATTCAGGATTTATGTGCGTGTGCTGCCGTGTAACATCGTGGCGAACAGTTTTATGGAAGCAAAGGCTGAACTAAATGATTTATTTCAGAGGCGTTTTCAGTCTCCCTTTGTGGTGAACTTCGGGCCTTGAAACCTTGAAGAGCTTTTACATGAACAAGAAAGGCTTTATGAAAAAACTAAAGGTAAAACAAAACAAAAAAGAAGCTTCAACATGAAAGCGTTGAGGTCGTGTAAGCACTGAAATCAGCTGATTTAATTATTATGAGGGATTTTTTTTTTTTACATTTGGGACATTAATAATGTGAAAACAAAAATAACGGCAACTAATTCCTTTACCATTTATTTATTTATTTGTTTTTTTTAAAAACCTCTTGGCGCTCAGCATAGATCTCCATCAGTTAACCTTCAAACTTAACAGCTCCCAAAAAGAGCAAGTGCAATAGCGGTGCGCCGTAAGTATATTACAAGAGAGGTGCTTCATCATGTTAATGCAGCTCTGAGAGCCCCCGTCTCTTTTTGAGGGGTTTGTTTCTTTAACACGTGGAAGACAAGGGCAAGTTGGAGCCGACGGGGAGGAGAGGAGACATTTTTTTTTTTTTTTGCTTCACATTCAAAACCTGTAAACACTCGTTCCTACATGACAGAACACACAGAATGTTCACTCGGTCAACACTCACTCACAAGTTAGCCGACAAGTTTTTTCCAGGATCTCGCCCGACTGTTCAGCCTCTCGCGTGTAATCCCCAGAGGATCGCCATAGCGATCTGTTCTCTGGACCTATCTGTGTGTACCAGCGGTAATAAATACACATCTTATATATATGTGTGTGCCCGCGCGCGCGCACGCGTGTGTATGTGTGTGCCTGCATGACTGACTCAAAACCGACCCTTTGAAGTGAAGTAACGATGAGGGGAAGTTAATTACGTCCCATTATGCAGGCTGGGTGCGACCATGCACCAGTTAAGGCCATGTTTTTCCCTTTAATTAACTAGAAAGCCAAGCACTCGCCTGTCAGGGAGCTGCTAAAAGAGCATTTCAGAGGAGGAAGCCCTTGGGGCGCTGATGAGAGGGCGCTAGGACTGGCCACATGTTAATGGCGAGCTGTTAGCATCTTAAACCGCGTTATCACTTGCCACTCTCAGTAGTCTTGCGGAAATGTGCAAAGGGAAATCTTGGGGATGGTCTCCAGGGGGAAACTAGCAACGCTCCTTGACTTTGAGTTTTAACGCTGCAGCACTACAAAGTGCACAGGACTGGAGGAAGTAAAGGAACTTTTTAACTGCTTTAAAAAAAAAAAAAAAAAAAACACTGCTAGTGCCTGAGCGGTACCTTCTTAATTAGAAAGTCCCTTAGAAGGCTTATGGATATATAGCAGTGGAGCCAAACTGGAGAACTTTAGAACCTTGATTATCATCTTCAGCCAGAGGAAGGCCACTTTCAGCTCATTAGCTGCAAGACTCAGGTTAAAGTTTGGCCCATCAAAGCTGCAGAGGGATGCATTCACAGATGAAGGAAGTAAACAAAATTTTCAAGTTTCACGCATCAATTTACTTACCCAGGTTTATGTCTGACACAAGTGCTGGATTCGGGGATGGGGGAAAAAAATAGTTTCAAATAATTTCACCCCATGCTGAAATACAGATGTTTTATTAAACAGCGCAAACACATAAACAAACCTTTCAGAACTTCGGAGTGCGTGAGGAACCGCGGAGGGTTAAAAGGTCAGGACTAAAATTTGAGTGAAAATCATCATTCTACATCGCAAAATGCATTTTGTGTTCCTGCAGCAGCATGTTTTGCTCTGTAATGACTCTCACAGAGGCAGGATGAGCCAGTGGAGGAGCTAAACATGTCTTTGTACCTGATAATTTTACTGAGTAACATTAGTACAAAAGTTCTTTGCTATTTCCTACATATTCTTAGATATTTTAAAATTCAAAGTAAGGGGGGAAAAAGTTAGGAGTTATGATATTATATTTTATGATACTATATCAATTCTCAAAAGCTTTGTATCTTATTTTAATCTAACCTAAAATGGGTTCTGTTTAAAGCCATGAAATGTTTACTTTATATACAATAATTTTGATATATTGCCCACCTTATAGAATGGCTTACCATATGGAATATATATATAGGAATGTACATAGCCATATCTTATGGTATCATAATACTATATCAATTCTTAAAAGCATTGCATCTAGTCATAATTTAACAAATAAATTATCTTGGTTAAAGCCATAAAACTATGTGTACTTTATATGCAATGTTCGTTTTGATCTGTCGCCCCTGTTATAGAACATACTACAAAGAACATATTTGTAAGAGTGTATATAGCTATGTTATAATGTATCATGATAGATGTCATAGTGCTGATATTCTTACCAATAAAAAGCTGTTAATTCGCTACAATTTTGCCTATAGTTTATTGATGGAGGCGCTTTGGAACAGACTAGTCTCATTGTGTATTTTGTTGTACTGAAATTCACAACATAAAATAAGTTTTATTTTGAGTTTAATTTTATTATTTTTTCCCCCTCCCTCCCTTTTTTTTGCGAGGAGGCCTGTCTGATGTGGCCAACAAAGCGAGGTCAGCTGTGAGCCTAATTATGGACGACTTTGTTAAAATTGCTGAGCGAGTGAGCGGCGATTGCTCGGCTTTGATCAGCTCATCTGCGAGCCCGTCACCGGTTCGGCTGCGGTGTGGGGTAATAATGCTGCCTTGCCAAGGCGGAATTCAAACCGTTTTGCAGTGACGCCTCACATTTAGCGGGAAACGCGCTCGCAGATGTAAATTCCAGCCTTGAGGAGACGACGGATGAACATCTTGAAACTTCACAGCGTTGGGCTGGTATTTCTGTGACTGTAATTGAGCATTGTTTGCTCGGGCTATTTGCGCGCGGGCCTTTTAATGTCAGTTCCGTTTGATTGAGAATCGGTTTGGCATGTGCAGGTGACCGAACCTGCGCTGCCTTCTCTTTTAATTGGTGTGTGTCTGTCTTTTCTGGGAAACCAAGGACAGTCATTGTCGCAGCGAGGCTGTTTCCATGTCCAGCAATTAGATAGAAAGCGACAGCATGAAATATGACAATCACCGTTACACAAGACATATTTATTGAACTAATAAAATCATCGTCGTGACATTTTTTTTCCCTTACGAACGCAGTTGTTCTGATCACTTCGCTTCATTCATCCACCTAATGCTGCATGACGATTCTGTCGCAGACGTCCCCCGTTTCCCTGACTCTTAATATGCATCTGATGTCCATCTATGATCTATGTTTTGAGACATGGAAACTCATCTCACCTGTCTCTGAACAAGGCAGTGTCTCTTTAAGTTCTCACCTGTTTACTGCCAATGGAAAGTCGACTTTGAGGTAAACTTGGCTTTTTTCTTTTTTTTTATGTACAAATACAACATGATAAATTTATCACTGCGGCCCACATTTATTAAAGTACATTACATTTCTCGGTCATATTTCACTCTAATCATTCATGGCATTTGAATCATTTACAACAGCATGATTTAAACAAACTGCTAGTTTCTAACAAGTGTGACAAAATTAAAACTAAACTACTAGTGATCCGACAGTGACCCTTTTAAAATACGGTCTATGAGGGCTCATTACAAGTATAACATCTCTTACCAATTTCTCTTCAAATGCTGTTTTTCTCAGGTTGGAACAGAGCTGAAGTCCATAAACCCGCTTTTCATTAGCTCGTTCACACCAATTAATGTTCTAATTTTAGACGCTGGAAACGCGGCAACAGTTAAAGCCACAACCAAAGATGCTTCCTCAAATACCAGGTACTGTGTGTGCGCTGATTAACATACAATTAATACTTCAGCCATGCACTCTTAATGCAAGCAGCATAATTAACATGAGCCACACATGCAAGCGTTGCCAATATACAGTACTGTACACCACCAAAGGGTGGTGCTAACCACAAACTGAATCGGTCCTCTGTTACACATACATATACACACACATTTGAATCCAGAATTCATCCAGTCAGTATATGTGGACAGTAAAAAAAAAATATAATAATGTAACACATGCGGTTCACATTTATACACATTTTTATACGTATCGTTCCATACATCTTTATATGTGATTTAACAGCAGCACATTTAGCACATGCATCTGTACACACTGACACCATTTCTCACTCCCTTGCACACATATTGACCGGTCTGGGGGTCAATGGCTGTGCACATGACAACTGAGTTGTTATTAATGGCCCCTGCGTTCCAATATCTCCGTATCTGTGCTGGGAATATGGTCTATAAGATGCCCACACTCCTTCCCCCACACTGGGCTCCAGCTGTCTGGCTCCAGTGTGTAAAAAGATCCAGGCTTGTCTCTCTTCTTTATCCTCTCATAACCTCTTTAAACCAAGCAGAAGCAGGGAAAATCAATAATATATATATATAAAAAGAACTGCTTTTGCAAGTTTCCAACAAGTTGATGAATGTTACAGGAAGTCGTTACGACATGACACATTTGTTAAGTGATAGGCCTGCTCCAGTGAGTGACGGGAAAGTGCATTTCAAAGGGACTGAACATAGAGATAGTTATTCTTTTTGACTCCCTGTTAAGTAAGTTTTTTTTTTTTTTTTTTTTTTTTTAAGTTTGAAGTGGGATTATTGTGCATAAAGGAAGGAGGAAAACCTGAATTCAATAAAAGCGAACACTGACGGCGTAAAATCATGGCTGCATTTGATTGCCCGTCCTGGATAGAATAAGAGGAGTGTTGAAGTGGGAGAGCCTGCAGCTTCACACACTGTCTGCTTATTGGACAGCTGTCATGTGTTGCAAAACCGCGGCCAGCCATTTTATTTTCCCAGTATTCTCAGTATTGCTGTCGTCTCCCTTTTTTCTTTTTTTTTTTTTATATCTCATGGCACCAACTCTCCCTTCATCAGATCATCTGTAACCATTATGTTGTTTTTTCGCACTTCTCTATCCTCTTGTGACTGCCGGGACTTTTACAGCCACGCTGCCATCTTGACTCGCTGGAACGTCAAAAACAATGAACCATCAGCTCCGCCTCTATTTCAAATGAACATTCTTTTTACTCTCTAAAACTTTTACCTTATTCATTTGGGTATTTTGTTTTTATGATAAAGCTGAAACTATGATACGTTTGATTAGTTGATCCATAGAAAATGTGTCTCACACTGTTCGCCATGTGTTAGTGTTGTTTTTATATGATAGTAAATGAAACATATTTTGGATTTGGGCTGTTGGTTGAGCGCAAAAGACGCGTTTGCATTGACTGGAGCTCAGCACAATGCGAGAGTTTTCTCACCTCCTGACAATTTATTGACAAAAGAGTCGCACATAACTCGATTCCCAAATTAGAGAATCATCAGTGGCGCTCCCAGTTTCTCTTCCTTCATCTTTGGCCAGAGACCGAGGAGATTTCCTTTTTAAAACTTTGGAAAACCATATCACAGCATTCGGGGTGTATAAAAAGATCTGTGTAAATTATGCACAGTTAATCACTCCATGCACGAGGAGAAAAAAAAAAAAATCAGGGGTTGGCCATTATTACTCACTCCCTCTTCCTCGTTTCTTTTTTGTACACTCACTTTAATTGTGTCACACACACACAAGCACACACCTCCTTGTACTTCTATTTTAGTGAGGACATTCACTGGCATAGTGCATTCCCCAGCCCCTTTTAGTGCCTTACCCTCGCCTCTACCCTAAACCCCCTTCCTACTTATAAGCTGAAACCAAGTCTTAACCCTCAAATCTGCTCGTAAAAAGGTGTCACGCAAAGTAAATGTTTCCTAAATGTCCTCACTTTGATGCAAAAATGCATTTTTTTGGTACTCAGCAAGTGCGCACTCACACGCACAAGCACTGTAGCATCTATTTCTTTGAAATATACCAATTTACTGGGCAGATAAAGATATAGAGCAATCAGTGTTAGCCTTCTTTGTTATCATTCAGTTATTTAGTTCATGCTTTACAAACAACACCCCCTCCCCAACCACCCTCCCACCGCTCATCCATTTTCTGTCTCACTAGTTTTTCCTCCTTGTCAGATCTTTGCTTCTCTCGCTCACTCCTCTGTTTTAACTCTCCATCTTGGTCTATTTGTTCTAGCACCCCCCGCCCTCCACCCTCCACCCTTCCCTCCCTTGCTCCCTTTCACTCCTCCCCGTCTGTCTCTCTCCCCGGATGGGTTCCGGCTGTTGAGCTGGTGGGGCTGGTGGCCGGTGTGACGGCTCGGCTGTCTGGTGTCGCGTGCGATCACGGCGGACGTCGCGCGGCGAGGACGATCGGAGCTGAGCGCCTCCGCCTCACCACGGGTCACCTTTCACGGGCAATTAGTGTCGGAGCACGGGCGCGCTCGCCGCTTGTCGGCCCCGCTTATTGTGAAGATCAACGGCAATCAGTCTCCAACACTCCACTCTGCACTCTCTCCCGAGCTCCTCTCACATCTCCAGCCCTCGCTCTCCTCTCCCTCTGTCTGTCTGTCTTTGTTGCTCCTCCATCTCCGTCCCTGATGTTCTCTCGCAGCTCTCCTGCTAATGGCTGCCGGCTGAATATGTAACAGCTGTCGTTTTTGTTATACGCTCTTATTTGCCGCTTCCGTCCGGCTTAAAAAAAATCACATTCTGCCACGAGGACGCTGCGAAATCAAACGCCCCTCTTCCTTCTCTCTCCACCATGTTTGATTTACCTCTTCATCCCCTTAAGCTGACTCTGCAAAATGCCTCCCGTCTTCACTCTCAAGGACTTTTCCCCCCACAGTTCTACTTGGACATCATTAATCTGCGCACATCCGCTGAGCCAAAGGTCTCTTGATTACATATTTAGGCCACAAACCCTCACAGGCCGCAACATTAAGAGCTATCAGCTGTGTTCACATCATCCGGATGCAGTCTGTCTGTCCGAGTGCACCCCTAGCAACCAGGAGGAGGATATTTTAGAAAACATATGAAAAACACAGTCGTCATTTTGGACTTTTCTTTACACGGCTTGTTTATATGCAAAGTTCTGTCAATCATTCACAACTTTGATACCGTTCTGTGTGTGTGTGTAGCGCCGTCTGGAGATGTCACCTAGTAGAAGAAACGGCTATTCTTGTCCCTCATAAACACAAACTGTTATTTATGGTAACAATGTTCGCCATCCAGACAGTGTGTCTGTCTGCGTGTGTGTGTAAGTGTGTGCATGCGTGTGCGTGCATACAGTCTATACGCGAACGTCAGCGCAATACCACAGGGAATTTCTTGTTGATTGTTAGTGGAGTAGCCTGTGTTGATGAACATGATACAGGCTTTGTATTGCAATATTTGTATGATGCTCGGCGTGTCCAAGACACATCAAGAGAGGGAGATGAAGTGAGTCGATGCCAATGGTGCCGTCTGTGTGTTGCGGAAAGACAGAAGCGCGTGTGTGTCTGTGTAATGCGAGACATCGCGCGTGGTTTTCCTGTCCATCTCTGTATTGCCACGACAGCTCCCATTTCAATGTACCATCTCCTTTTTTTCTTTTTTTTTAAAGGACTCTGATATTTGGTTGTCCAGCTCCGTGTCGGATGCAGACACGATAACTGAAGCCAATTTGTTATTTGATTTAGTCGCATAGTTTTTACATACGCAGCCATATTCGACTATTCTGATCAATCTGTTCATTTCTTGCGACACGACTTGAACAGCTCAAGCGTTTGCTCGCCTCTCTTCTTCGGTCTTCATTCGGATGAAGCCACCTCCGGATATTCTGCAGCGACTGACAACCAGGTTTGTCACAGGACTTTTGCAGAGAGCACCGAAAAGCTGCGCGCGGTGTATCACGATCACATCTCACGGCACAAGAGTGTGTGTCATGCACAGATGCACGCGTGCAGAGCCAAAAGCAATATTAAGTGTAATTCTTAATACATATATATAAATATATCGTGACCTCCATACATATATTATCCTGGGAATCCGGAGTGCTTGTGCAGTAACATTTCTGCCATATTGCTACGCCCACTTTCCCACATCCAGCTACAAACATAGAGGAGGGAAAAAAATCAAGGAAAAAGGGCAGGCTCATTTGCATGTGGGGGCTTCATTAGATAAAGCTAAGGACAGCGAAGAGTGCATCTTCAGCCACGGTGATGAATAGCTGCCGCATCACAAAGTCGCCTCAAAGTAGTCTCTTCGTAACCCTCATTTGCATCTGTGCTATTTTTTTATATATTTATTAACTTGCTTAATGGTGGACACTTACCGTTATTCCTGTATCCTCCCGAGGAGCCTCTGCAAGTGTTCTGCAATTTAAATAGGCTACTTTTGATGGCTTTATCGAAGCTGTGACTTGAGGGAGGTGGTGGCGGCGGTGGCGGCGGCGGTGGCAGCGGCGGCGGTGGTGGTGGTGGTGGGGGCAGTTGTGATGAGGATGACGATTGGAAGAAAAGGTGTTAATTAAATGAAGTTTTAAAGGAAAGCCAGTGGTGCATGAATTAAGATTTTAACACGAGAGGCATTTTCTCTGAATTCAAGTTTTGAACCATGGAAACTCGTTTCACCTGTCTCTGAGGGAGGCAGTGTCTTTTTAAGTTCTCACCTGTTTACTGCCAAGGAAAAGTCGACTTTGAGGTAAACTTGGCTTTTTTTTATATATATATTTACAAATACAACATGATAAATTTATCACTGTGGCCCACATTTATTAAAGTACACTAGCGGTAGATTTCTCGCTAATACTTCAGTCGAATCATTCATGGGAATTCAATAATTTACAACAGCATAATTAAAACAAACTGCCAGTTTTGAGCAAGTAAACTACTAAGTGAGTCATATCTGACAGTGACTCTTTAAAATTCAGATAAACTGTACAGTACTGTATTTTACAGTTCTGAACACCGGTGTCTTCAAGCTAACATTAGCTAATGAAGCCTAAATTTCCTGGTTCTGAACTTTTCCTTTAAGCCTTGGCTATCAAAGCCCAAATTATTTATTAAAAGTATGTGGCCACCTCTAAACATTACTTCATTAAATTATCTGAAAGCAACATCAGCTTAATGTTGCCATTTTTTGATTTCTCAAAAGCAACATCCTCCATCCACTAGCGTCTTACAACCACCACAAAACCCAGCATGCCATTTCTTTCCTCAAACGTAAACATTACTCAGAGTGGTGCGGTCTCGGTCAATGACAAAATCTTTGGACAAGTCATGTCGCCAACAAATCACTGGCCTTTTGTTTTTCATGGTTTTGCTAGCACGCGGAATTAACGTTTAATTTGCCACAGCTCGGTAAATTAGCCATGCTAGCCGTCACATTAGCTGACGGAACCCGTCGCTTTCTTTGACCGTGTTGCACAACATATACTTGCCATTTGAAAAACACTGACTTTAAAAATAAGAAATCATTTCGTCCCCTCTTTCCAGATAAAAACGACAACAACAACAACAAAAACAGATTTGCTTTAATGCTTTTCGTCTCAAGTACCAGACTGGGCATTCAAAGTCCATGGCCTTAATACAGGTTCAAAAATAAATTGTGCATTTAACTGATTTCTGTTTGTCGTGTAGCAATCAGAAGGAGGCTTAAATTATCAGAAATGAATGATACTAAAACTATTTGCCAAATACGGAAAACCATGAAAACACTGAGCTTCATGAAGGTGAAAGATGTCAAAGTCTGCCTCCTTAACAGGTGATCAGTGCTGGCGTCAAATTCCTCAGAAATCCAAAGTTCATACTTTTGGGATTTCATATCTATTTTTTGTTTAAAAAATTCATCTCTCCAAGAAAAAGTCAGCAGTAAACATGCTAAATAAATCATATTTTTCTTTTTCCATTCCTCTCTCTCTTTTTTCACCCACTCCCTGCTCCTTCTTTTTTTTATTTATATATTTTTGTAAACGCACCCATGGGCAGTTGTGTCTCCCAGGCCTCATGCCATGTTGTCTTTTGAACGCAAACCTGTGCGGATGGGCCTTGAACGGCTGTTTCATCTCGTCATCCAGGGCCTGACGAGATTTGACTGGTCCAGTCCCAAGTGAGTCCTGCATCTCAGCGGCCAGCCATCACCCTCCATAAACAAGCCAGGCCCAAACAGCATCAGATGTTGGCTTGCATTTAAACGATGGTCGTCCTGGGAGGCGAGAGGTATGAAGGGATGAATTAAAAAAAAAAAAAAAAAGTGGAAATAATCAGGAGATCATGAGCCGAGAAAACATCTCAGGATGACTCTTTCCTGCCTTTCAGAGGGAAAAGGGGGGAAAAAAAAGTCTCATGAGTTTGAGCTGAAACTGCTGATCCATAAGCACGGCATCATCCTCGCCTCCTCTCCGCCTTTATTGGTGGGGACGTTTCAGCAGGCTTTTTTGTTCCAAGATTTATTGACTCTCCTCACGCGGGGAATCTGCTGCCTGGAAAGCTCTTCATTATTTAGCAGTACACACAGATTAAAGCGCTTGATAAGAAGCTGCCAAACATTTTGTGTCCGCAGTCGCAAGAAAATGCTCAAAACCGCCCAGTCTTTTCCTGCCTGGACGTCCACTGGTCACGGCGGTTTGAAGTTGTTGACACACTGTGAAGTTGTGTCTAGATATTCAGTTGAATGGTGATGACGTCATGTGATTACTGTCACAGGATTGTAGAGGATAACAGCCTCTATCCAAAAGTCTTTTTTTCAGTATGTTGCCATCAACTCACCAACACTTTGCCATTATCCGTATTAGAATCATAACAAATCAAAGAACTTGGTCAAATTGCGTCGTCTTATGGGAACGTGTTTTAAAAAGCATGACAGTACAAAAGGAAGTCTGTTGAAACAAATATCGTTTTAGGATTTGCTACAAATGAGGGAGGCTTGTGTCTAGTCACCAAAAAAAACCTGGTTAGGATTAGGAGGAATCTAATTCACTCGTCAGCGTATCTTGTCGAACTTTCCCGCAAAACACACAAAACGCGACGTCAGTTAATCACGACAAGGTGGAATTTTCTGAGCTTTCGAACCACAGCTGCGCAGGTGGCCGGTCCTCCGCATCCTCGAACGTGGCCCCGGCATCCCTAGAAGGATCTCAGATTGCTCCATTTAACGTCCTTTCCACCCCTGTGGGAAGCAGTGGAATTCTCCGACTATTTCTCGGCCTTGTAAAGTGGTATTTGGGTCGAATCCATATTTCCATGATGAGTGCTAGTTTGCGTGAATCTGGTGTCTCAAATTTGCTTGGCTGCCGCTGCGAACCGTAGGCAATTTTGTGTCGCATTTCATCCATCCGTCACAGCCTCTGCGTGAGGGCCTGTACACATACAATTCCCCAAATGAACTGGGGAAGTACGGCGAGCGCGGTTTCAGGCATTGACGAGATCGATCTGTTGAGAAGAAGTTTAACAGACTGACAGAAGCAGAGCACTTTTAAGTAAAAACAAAAAAATACTCTTGCAACTTTGGCAGTGATTGGACCAGCATGCCATCTCTCTATTGACAATTTTCATTTGCGTCGACTGTTAAACTTTCCAGCAAAATACTTTATTCAGCACGTGAACCAAAGCTTTGTTCGGACCGCCGGCTGCGTTCCCTTCCTTTTTTTTTTTTTTTTTTGGAGCAAACAGACATGGAGTGCGATTTCTATAGTTTCATCCGAGGCTCCGGCTGCTCAAAGCGGATTTCAAAGCATCTTTTTGCTCACGAGCAACATGACACACCACAACAATGTCAAAACCGGGGCGATGAAAGTGCATCAGAGCGGCTGAGCAGAGCAGCAAACTTTGAGCGCAGCTTTGGCAGCGCGAAGCGAACGTCCAACGGACAGATGTTGAAATAGATTCCCTCACGCTCTTCCTGCATGGAGCCTGCCAGGACTCCACCGTGGAACATCATGACGTGTCCTCACCGGACCAAAAAAAACCACGGAGGAGCTCGCCGGTCGACAAAGCCGCGGCGGCAAAGACGACCGATCTCCGTCTGTTCCTTCGTGCTTCCGCGTCGACACTGTCGTCGTTACCACGGCAACCTCGCGCAGATGAGCTTGTGACATCTGGACAGCCAAATCTGATCTAATCGCTCGCGAACAACAGTGCGGACAAGCTGTCCGAGAGATCTGATTTGAGGGGCTGATCTGATTCCGCCTGCGGCCCCAGCAAAGCCAAACGGTATTTTGAATGACGGCGGCGACTCAGCATTCAGTGGTCGCGCATGACGGGCTTCGTACAACGGGTCGCAACAGGTTTTGATCGTGGTGAGCATGAAACAATGAACTGAGGAGTGGCGGTGAGAAGAAGGTCACTTCTTTGTGGCCCCTTAAATGTGCATTTTGAGGTGAAGTCGATGCTAATTGCTGCGCCTCAGACTTTGGTCTACAATAACAGCACATTTAAGTATGACGCATTTGGCTTAAGCGCATTTTATAGCCAAATGAAGAACAGACTATTTAGCAAGTGGTATATTTGTATTCTCCACCTCCCCTTTTTAGTCTCTCTTTTGAATTCCTAGCCTTTATTGGACAGAAGACAGTAGAGGTGTCAGAGGTGACGGCATTCAGCCAGGTCCCATGTTGCGATGACTGTACATGATCAACATCCTCAGGCCAGACAACTCCATATCTGTCGCCCACATCGACTCACATCGCTACTCCAGCGAGCCTGTTAATGGCTGCAATATCATAATGGTTTTTCTCCTGACACCAGCATTCAGGTTTCGCTTTGCCGTACAACTTACGAACACCCATGGGTGAGGCTAAGCCAGTTTTCAGGACTCCAGCGCTTTAAATCTTAAGCATGGGTTTTCTCTTAAAGGAAGAGTTAAAAAAAAAAAAAAAAATCATCCCAAGAGCTCGCAGTCAGGACTTTCATTTCTATTCCCGGGGCGCTGATTTATTTGATTTTTGAGGAAGTTTTGCTAAGCGGGCTAATGAGAGGCACTGTGCTCCTGAATGATTTAGTAGGGAGATGGAGCACATACGGAGATAAAGTCTAAAGACAAATTCTCTTTTTATTCCCTAATTGGTTGGAGGTCATTTTGCAATTTATAAAAAAAAAAAAAAAAAAAAAAAAATTACAGAATGGATTAAAAGTCGGTTGCTTATCTCTACTCATGCAGTAAGTTTCACAATTAAACAACAACCAGGAAAAGAGAAACACACCAGGGAATCGTGTGTGTGTGCGTGTGTTTTTAAATGTTGCTCTATGGGAAATCATTTTTTTTTAGAAAAAAGTAAACCTTTGTGGTCATTTTCTCACTCGCGATACAATTTAGATTTGGACCCAAACCCACAAGGACAACCACATTGTTTTATTATAAGATTTAAACACAGATTGTTAGATGTAACATGTGTGATGATTAGTTTGTGTATGATGCAATCATGATCTGATTGACAAAATAATGTTTATGTGCAGTACAATAATAACGATATAGCATTAATCTCATTCAAAGTTTGCAGCTCTGTGTTCAACAGAGTATGATTTCTTGCTCTCATATTTGCTGTGTGTTATTAGACCAGTTTCTAGTAGACCACAATATTGTGATGATGCGTGCCAACAGATAATTCTAGTAAATATAACTAGATGTTGGGAACATGTGCTTCTGGGCTTTTAAGGAGTGTTTTCACAATCAAAGCCTCATATTTCACACTTTGGTCCACTGATATTTTTTTATAGTTGTGTGTGTGTGTGGGAGGGGGGGGGCGGGGGGGGGTATGCATTGGCGGTGTCCCGTTGCCAGGCCTCCCATCGCAGTAAACATCGCCGTAGCTCAGAGGTCATCAGATTACACACAGTTGTGAACTTTAAAGATCATATGAATGAACTGCATGTGATTGTTTGACGCGTGATGAGCGGGGGTCCTTCCGGCGGTCCTTTTCTTCTGAGTTTTTCATTTGTTTGGTCACACAATCGTGCACAATCATGGCGGATCACTCCTGATTAGCGCCGGGGGCGATTGGGCAGCGCTGTGGCATTTCATTAGATATTGAGATGTAGCCACTTCCGCAGAATGCTCTTGTAGGTCAGAATATGGTTTTCGCCAGTTGGCATCTTGATTGCTGTTCCCAATCAGGCATTTCGGCGCCCATCTCAAATTGCAGGACCTGCCCCCGCCCACCCAGCCATTCGGCGGTGCCAACTGACCTTTAAATGGAAATCAGTGTCTTTATTGTCGCCTGCACACTAATGCTTTTATTTGGATGAATTTACACATCTGATAATTGTCATAATCAGAACTGGAACCTTGATTTCCCATTGGTGCGTTTCATGACGCTAGCTTATGCTTTCTCGCATCCTTTGTCCTCGTATGACCTAGAAATTATTCCCCATCATAGAGTCTTTCAATCCCCTCATGTGCGCCGAGAGGAGAGGCGGCGCACATAACGACGCGGATGCTTCCTGCGTGGAAGTGATGTGTAAATGCAAACAGCAGTAAGTGACATCGCTTAAGACGGATGCTATGGAACCAAGGACTTCTCCTTTGCCAGCGTCGGCTGCTCGCTCACCTCATCTCCTTATTTCTCCGGCATCTTTGCCGGGAGGAGCTAGGAGAGTTAGCATATCCTTGTCTTCTCCATGTATTTAAATGGCACGTTTTGAGAACTTGTCAAATCAAACTGAAAATTTCTTCGAAAAAACAGTTGGTCAAAGTGCTTACAAAGGCGTGTGTTCAAGGTTACCCAGATCAGTATAGCACATAATGGTTTGGGACATAGAACCGTAGGACCCCAGGAACATACTGTAGGTGTCTGAAGCTCATTTACCTTTAAGTAATTTGCTTAAAAAAAGGCCTTTTTCATATAAACTGCAGAGGTAACTAACAAGTGTTGCCATTGTCAATTAATTTGCGGATCATTTTATTAATTCATTTTTATTTTTTTTTTACATTAGAGCATATTCAAAAAAAAATGTGGAAAACAAAATGGCAATCATAGTTTCTCAGATCCTGGAGTATCTTGTTTTGTCAGATCAACAGTCGTCGCCAAAGTGACCAGTTTTTTCTCTTTTTCTTATCTATTTAGAAAGGATTCAGAATTGTTTTAGAACAAAGGATTATTAAAAAAAAAAAAAAATGACGCCCAATAGAATATTATCTGTGCTGGATAATATTTGATGTGCAGCTTGACAAGAGCACTCAAAGATGAAAGGAATAAAGGCTCCAGTTACTTTGTTAAGCTAATTTAAGTTACAACATGCTAAATGATTATCCGTTTGCTGCTGGCTGGTACAGTCGTGGCTGTAACAGATTGCAGCCATTTGCTGCGAGACTGTAAATTAAGTGGAACGTTCCTCAAGCCGTGCCGGAAAAGAGCTGCATGGAGAAATTGGTGATAATGAAAATGTCATCGCAGGTAACTCGGGTTACGGCAGACGTGACGCAGTCTGCGCACAGCGGAGAAATTGGAATGCTGCGTCGGCCAGTTTGCGGCCCGTATAAGATGGACTGTTCTCCAAACATATTTTGATTGGAAGTGAGTTTGCTGTTCTTGTAAATACGAACTGTGACCCCTTACAAGTGTAGCGTAAGGAGGATTAGGCTCATGTTTATTCAGCATGTGTAACAGCCCCTGGGACAAATCACACTCAAGAGTGGCTGTCGCCCCTGGAGACTGATAGAAGCACCTAAGGGTGTGGAGCTATATATGGAAATGCATATTCTCCGATATGCATATTCACTAGTCAAAATACAAACAGCCCCTTGTTCATAATGTCTTCTACAAATGCCACATGGTGGAAAAAAATGAAAAAAAAAATCTAAAGGCAGCATTATCTGAGGCATGTTTCATTAATTTAAATACACTCAAGTCCTGTCTTTGCCAGATTTCATCCTCTTCTTCCTTTGCCTTTGGAGTGACTGAGAGCCGCGTTTGGCGGCCGCCTGCTACACAGCGTTCGGTTAGCTCAGGTCTGCTTAACCGCAGCTGAAGTTGTCACTGTTAATATGGGTGTGTATTCAATCATTCTGTCAGCTTCTGAGAGGCGTGTGAGTGGCAGATTTAAGAGGCAGCTCAACCGGGGGCTAAACTTGAGGAGAGTGATTTCTTCCCTATGAGCGTAAGATCTCAGACAGACGGGCATTAGCTGCCGAAAGTTAGACAACACCGTCTGGTCCAGTAAACGTACTGACAGTGATCAACAAAGAAGTGTTATCTCACCTTTTTTTTTTCCTTCTTCTTTTTTTTTTTGAGTCGTCTTCCTTCGGTCTCAAAGATCAACTATTCATTTTTTTTTTTTCCCTCCCGTTTGTCAAGTGTTCACTGTCTTTTTTTTTGTGTGCGTGCGTGCGTGCGTGTGTGTGTGTGTGTAAAGCTGTTGAAGTAAATGAGATTTCCCAAAGAGCTGTGTTCGCAGAGAAGCACTCAAAGTGATATTGACATGTTGTCAAGCTGGTGCCTCTCTCTGGAGGACGTCTTTGGTTGTTGACGGGCCAGAGCTGCGATCATGATTTTCTCCCCTTCTGCTGTTGAGTAATTTCAGCTTGTCTCCCAGAAATGATTTGTTGGCTCCTATTTTTAGTCCAAACTCCCATCCTCCTCAGTCAAGTCAGTCAGAAATTGTCAAGAAAACACCTGCCGCGAGGTTCCTTGGAGATCACCTGTCTGAAGTCTTGGTCAGTCGAGGGTTTCTTGATTGAGCTGAAAATTATGATCTTGACAGGGTATTAAGAGGATTGCAAGGTTAGGTGAGGCCCGCCACTTTGGAAATTTGATGTTACATAGATGAAGGATAACTGAGGGCTGATCATAAACGAGCGCAGTTAATACACCGCTTGCGAGTAAGCGCTGGAATGACGGCATTCCAGGAGTAGGAATCACAAGGGACCCCAGTATGGTGTTATCACAATCCTTAAGTTGTGATATTACAGTATGCCGAGTATTATAAGAACATGAATTGTGATTGCTGTATTGCGATTCACCACGTAGAAAAACCATCTCTTATAAGATAAAGCTTTCACCGTCTGCCGGAAAGGTAGCGTGCACAGTGGGCTTTTTAACCTTTGAAATCATTTTGTCGCCCGACTTGAAATATTTTAAAGCCATGATAAGTAACTTACTTAACCTTAAGATGTCAGCTATGGAATAATTTTGACAGGCGACTGACTTGTTAAAAGGGAGAATGGCGTCTCCAGATCGCCAGATCGCGATATGTCACGGACGGTGATGAGAACAACCAGACGCAGGAAGGATGCCACAACAGAAGGAAAAGTCATTTCACCTCATGTTAAAACATACACTCCTCTCCTTCTTTGCCCCAAATCTTATTTCAAAATAATCCCCCCCCCCTGAAAACCATATTGCCGTAGTGCCGGCTCGCTCTCCTCGGACATATCAAAGGAATTAAACATGACAGCGCCCGGCTTCCACTTCCATAAGCAGAAGCTGCTATTGCTCAGCAATACTACTTATTGGGGCTTTAACCTCCTACGACTGCACGACTATTAAAATGTTATGATGCCACCAGACTTATGCATTTTAATAAGACTTTGGTATCATGGAACACATTTCGAAGAGGAGAAATAGAAGGGCTGCTCACGGCTGCCATTATTGGTCGCTGGCTGCATCATGGGGCCTGTATGGGAATCATGCGATAACAATATTTTGCTATATGAAGAAGATGTATTGCCCTCATGTTGCAGCTGCCCCCGGGATGGGGAGGCACAGTCAGAGTCCTGCAAGGTTGAATGGCTGGGGTCATCAGACAGCTGTGTGACATATTGTTCCGATGCTTGGCTGTATGGGCACCTCGTGGGCCTTTATCCCCACATCTACTCATCCCCTCTTGAAACACATGAGGCCACACTGGTGTAGATGAGGGGGCTTGTGGCTGTTGACCATAAAAAGAACATCAGGGCAATGAGCCACAAAGAAAAGATGGCAATGTGACGGAGGGGCGGTGAACGGGGAGTGCGAATGGCGTTTTTTAAGGAGGACATTGGGAGCAGGTTGGTGAACGAGTGAGGTGAAAGTATGAGAGAGAGTGCGTTCCTAGGGAAAGAGTGAAGGAGAGGGGAAGGAATAAGGCAGAGAGAGATGGAGGAAACAAAAAGAGAGATTGCGCGCTCTGGGCCAAATGGGAGCTATACAGTGCTCCAGCTGTGGCCATTAAACAGCAGGTGGATGCCATCATTAGGCCCGGCAGTTAAGGCAGGAATCCCAGAGTCCCAGCTCTCTCAATGGCATCTCTCCTGGTGCCAGGCACTCATCCACTTTAGGATCATGCATTGATGCAATCACATAAAACATGACTGTGGAAAGACAAAGAAATGCTACATTAAATTTAACTGTGACTCAACCTCAAGAATTTGCATTCCGTGCGCGATGGAAGCAAGCCTTTCAACCTGCAGCATGCACTCGTTTGTTTGTTTTAAAGCAAAAAAAAAAAGGCATTTCCCAAAAAAAAAGTTAATGCAATAAGCGGGCTCTAATAGGTCGACACTCAATTTTTTCTGGGGGATGTGAAATGATGTGAACGTTAATTATGTAAGCCAAACGATTCATTTTTTCCCACTTTCCCATTGATAATAATGATGAGTGATGATTTGAAGTGACGACTTTTAAAATTCGGAGTACATCGAATGGCGTTTGTAAAAGAAACAGGCTCCCATCTTTGTAATTCAGAGAATATTCGTCCATACCTGTGTAACTTGAGCATCTTACATGTCAAATATTTCTTATTATCAATTTGCCTTGTGAAATTATGCACTCAACACATCCCTTTTTTTTTGTTTCTGGACTCAAACAGAACCCTCAGGATGTGTGTTTATTAAACACGGCTCTACTGTGTTGTTATCCGAAATGATAGCGAGATGTTGCACCCCTCCTACTGTTTTTTTTTTTTTTTTCTTTTTCTTCTTCTTCTTCCTGTAAGCCGGTGAAAGAGTTTGGAATCTAGCTGGGAGTGTACCTAAGAGCTGTCATCTGGGATGATAGTTTGATGGCAGATGAGAGCTGCCATTGAAGCACCCTCCAGGAGCCCTCGAGGCTAAATGGATGGCTGCAACATGGCACTTTTAGAAGGCGCTTCTTGGCTCTGATTTGTCTTTGCGAGCCGCGATTTTTTTTTTCTCCCTGCCATTAGCAGACATGCCTGTTTGGGATGCATCGCTCTTTTAAACTTTCCCTGGCCCAACTTCTCGCTGACCCCCCCACCCCAACCCACCCCCCATTGAACTCTGCGTTTCCGCAGGGGAACCACAGACAAATCAGAGCGAACGAGGAGGAAAAATATGTTACTTTATGTGAGGCGAACACACCAAGAGCGTTGTCCTCATTCGGAGTGATGACTGACACGTCAAGCTCCTCTCTCCGAGGGTAATGAGAAATAATTCCTCGCTGATCTTCATTGTTTGCTTATGTTTTTTTTTTTCTTCCCCCCTTTCATTTCACGAACACGATATATTCGCTCACTTAACCATTGTCGACGGGAGAAACTTGTTAAAGTGAAATGTACTCAATCAGCGCTAGCAACCGCTCGCCGAGAATCACCGTGATGCGGATGATCTTCCCGATCCTGTTGTTTTGGCCCCGACAGCTCGTGATGCATCGTTTGAGTTTTTGATTGGTCTTTCACTGGAGTTTAGTCTTTTTTTTTTCCCTCTGTGGCCTCAGCAGGGAGCGAAGTGGTGTGTGGAAGCATGTCATCCCCTGATTTCCTTTTAAAAAGCCGACCCTGATGCTTTTAAATGCATCATCAAGGCAATGGGCTGTCCAAGTCGGTTACAAGTTAACCAAATAAACACTGACAATGAAATTAATAATGCATATTGTTTGCGAATGCCTCAGCTGGATGATTTGACTGATGTATGCAAAGATGGTAATTTATTGAAAGTAAATTCATGTAATTGTGCAGCAGAACTTGATGAAGCAAAAGAAGGTGTCAGCACGGCTTCCATCATCATCAGAAGAAAGAAATCATTAAAGAGCAAAAACAAATCCAACTTCAAAGGACAGTGCACAACAAAACACTTATTTTATGGATGTGTTTCATTTCGACCAAAGTTCAGAACGGCTGTTATGGTAAATATGTCAGATTTGTTGTTAGTTGTTTGCGGATGTGATAGTTTTGGTTTATTTATTTTTCTTACAGTCCACAGGGATGTAAACACTCACTCTGCGCATATCAAAGTAGTCAGTGTAAATTTAATTTGAAGATGAGGGGGAACAAGAGCTAAAATGTAGTTGTCATCATCAAGCCATATTTCCAGGATGAGGAGCTCAGCTGGCAACACACTCCCAGAGCCCAACTTGGTAAAAATAGTTTCCAACTACACCGTCTTTATGATTATTGTGATGTCAGCAAAGTGACATGATGTGAAAATGAAGCATTTGGATGACTGGCCACGAGAAGAGAAGTGGGAAAAACTCGTTGTCATTGTGCTGCCAAGGAAAAGTGTTATGTTCTGCACTTGCAGTCGTAAACATACAAGTGGACCTATTTGAAATACAGTATGTTATGATAACTCGTGCAGTTAAGGAATTTATGTCCACCTCATGCAAACAGGTCATGTTTTAACCCTCATTGGTTTGTTTGTAAACAGGATTATGCATATACGAATGAGCCAAATTGGAGTGAAACTGGTGCAGGGGTGAAGCCTGAAGCGAGGAGGAGCCCATTACATTTTGGGGCAAATCCGTTTAACATAATGACATTGGCCTTTGTAGAGGTCTGTGCTCTCCAGAATGGCTTTTTTTATTTTATTTTTTTACTTTATTACATATTATACCACTCGAGAGTTTGACTAACATAATGTGGTCCAGCTTTTCTGACCTCTTTGAATTCCTCCAAGAGAACCTTTTAGTTCCTCATACAGCATCGCAAGCTCTTAATTTTGTCTTGTCTTTGTCTTGTGTTTGCTTTTTTTTTATGAGCTGCAAATAAATGGATTCATGAAAGACAGATCTTAGGAGCTGCGTCTGAACGAGTGACTTATATACACCAATCAGTCATAACATTATGACTCCCTGCCTAATATTGTGTAGGCCCCCCAAAACAGCCTGGACCTGTCGAGACCTGGACTCCACCGGCGCTCTGAAGGTGTGCTGTGGGATCTGGCACCGAGATGTTAACAAAAGGTCCTTTAAGTCCTGTAAACTGCGAGCTGGGGCCTCCATGGATCGGACTTGTTTGTGCAGCACATCCAGGAGATGCTGGATTGGACTGAGATCTGGGGACTTTTGCGGCCAAGTCAACGGCTTGTTGTGCTCTTCAAATTATTCCTGAGCCGTTGTTGCTTTGTGGCAGGGAGCGTTGTCCTGCTGAAAGAGGTCACTACCATGAGGGAGTACCGTTACCATGAAAGCGTGGACATGGTCAGCAACAATGCTTAGGTAGGTTGCTACGTGTCAAAGTAACATCCACACGAGTGGCAGCACCCAAGGTCTCCTAGCAGAAAATTGCCTATAGCACCACATCGCCTTCTTCCTATAGTGCATCCTCAGGCCATGTGTTTCTCAAGTGTGTGACGCGCACACACACCCGCCCATACTTGCAATGTCAAAGTTAGCGTGATTCATCAGACCAGGCCACCTTCTTCCCTGCGGCCCAGTTCTGGTGCTCAAATGCCCATTGTTGGTGCTTTTGGCAGTGAACAAGGGTCAGCATGGGCACCCTGATTTGTGACAAACTGCGATGCACCGTGAAGTCTCACGCCTTTCTATCACAACCGGCGTTAACTTTTTCAGCAGTTTGAGCTACAGTGGCTCGCCTGCTGGATCGGGCCACACGGGCCGGCCTTCGCTCCCAGCGTGTATCAGTGAGCCGTGGCCGCCTATACCCCTGCGACCACAGCCATTCCTTGCTTGTACCACCTTTTGATAGGTCCTGACCACTGCAGACCAGGAACGCCCCACAAAAGCTGCAGTTCCTGGGTTGTTCTGACCCAGTCGTCTAGACATCACAGTTTGGGCCCTGTCAAATCCGCACACTTGCCCATTAATCCTGCTTCTAACACATCAACTTTGAGGACAAAATGTTCACTTGCTGCCTGATATGTCCCGCCCACTGACAGGTGCCATGGCAACCAGATAATCAGTGTTATTCACTTCCCCTGTCAGTGGTCATAATGGTATGGCAGATGGGTGTGTGTTACAAGGGGAAAAATCAACGTTTTTGTCAACATATTGAATACACAATATTGACTGTCCAGTCAGGAAAAAAAGCCGTGCGAAGTCTTGCTTTGGTACTAAGCACAGATTGCTTTGCTATAGCAAATCAGTTTTAAATGGACATCATTCAAGATGAAGCAATCTATGATGATGTTGTAGGTGGTGATGCAGGGAGCTTTGTGTGTTACCTTGAACATTCACAGCAATCAAGATCTTCTAGGTTTTTTTTTTAACTTCAGGCCGCTTGGATGAAATAACGATTTTTTTTGAGTAAACAGAGAAAGATTTGGATGTTGATGCTATTGTTACAAAAACAAAAAAAAACCTGTCTATGATCGTATTCCCCACAACAGTCTGATTTTGCCTTTGAACCGTGACTGCTGGATGTAAAACATCACAGGAAATTGCAGGCAAGAGGCTGTATGCTTGTACACTGCAAATCTGTGAATTATCCAACCTCCATTACATTTAAAAGTAGCTGATTAAGTGCGGCAGTCGACTCACTGATTATAGATAGATATGTGGTAGATTGTTGTGAACGTTTCAGACCTCCGTGCCGCCTCTAAGCTGTAAAGCACCACCACCACTACTCAGCTGAGAGGTTTGAATATTGTCCATATATTCATGCATATGAGATTCTGATATTTTTCTGGCTCGCTTTACAGCGACTTTTGTAATTTCACTTGTCAAAATGCAATCTACAGACACCTACTGTTTGTGGTAGCAAGCTTTTAGGAATGCATAACATTTCTCAAGGGATCCGAGAAAATCATTGTTTTTATATACAGTATTTGAGCACAGGAATTCATAAATGAGCTCAAGCACACCCCGATACATTTTTTTTTTTTTTTAATTCTGCTTCCACACCAAAGTGCTGCGTCTTCCACCTGGTAGGTTATGAATGATTCTTCAAATATCAGACGCTGCAAACAAATCATGCCCATCAAAATGGCCCGTGTCTGAAAGACAGACAGAATGTGACAATTGATGCTGAATATTAATAAAGCCCACCATATGTTCGGGACAAAATATTGTCCATGAATTTTTAAACGTGATTCGCTGTGTCAGCCGCTAATTAATGCTTGTTAAATCATAATAACAGAATGAGATGTTGGACATGATTAAAGAAATTGAAGTTTGTTGTAAACACAGAAATCATATAATGAGACTAAAGAGAATAAATTATCGGCACTGAGTGTCTTTTACATTCTTTGTGAGCGCTGGTAAGAGACTTATTGATATTGGCTCTTTGTTGAGACTCATTTGAATAGTTTGCATATTAAACATCCTGCTGCTTAGAAGCCTTATGGTGCTGTTTGACTGTCTGTCTATATCTGTGTCTGAAATGTAGTGGGTTGTTGTGGAGGCCAGCTCAAACAGGCAGGGATATTTTGGACCGTTGCTTTGCTGTGCATAAATGGATCCATATTCATAAAAAAAAAGACTTTGAATTCCTCTTTGTGAAATATACAAATTTGGCTTGGAAAAGGCTCATATAACCCGACGGCTGATTCATCTCGTTTTGTAATCATTGAAATTTCAGGAAGAACTGGCTCTTCATGGAAGTTGAGGGGGGACATAAATGAGCATTGCCTATTGTGAAATGAGAGCAGAAGTGCGTTAGTTGTCGGAGGGAGTGTGGAAACCTTCAGTTATGGCAGAGTGGGCGGTATTCTCTACGGGCCCCTGAACCTGCAATAGGTTACGCAATCATGGCAACTGAATTATGTAGGGCGATCATGATTCATACTCGGCCAGGCAACCTGCCTGCTCGTCGACTGACCAATCATCGTTTGCTTTTTATCAGGAACTTTAGGTTGCTGTAATTAAAAAAAAAAAAAAAATCAGCTGCCAAGAAGCAAGACCACCGCCGCACCAACAGCGTCATTTTCTCATGCCACGTGGAACGTGTTCATAAAAGGTGTCACCGCCAGTGTCACCTGTCCTCCACTCTCACACAATACAGAGGACTAATGAGCAACATGTGGGACATTGAGAGTGTAGATACATCTGCCAAGGCTGATTTTGTCTATTCATAGTTTGACATTAGACTAGTAGAAGTGTTACAGGTCCCAGGGTTGTGGGCCGCGGTAACAAATATGTGAAGCAGGGGAAATGAGGACGCGGCCAGTCTCCAGATTGCATTATAATACTTTAATTTTGAGACGGCACCAATTCCTTGTCATATCATTTTTGTTTCAGTGTCCTTAGCTCAGTTGTCCATCATATTCACATTTCCATCCCATTTTCCACTTGGCTTCCATAACTCACATTCACATCTGTCAGTCAAGTTTCTACTAGACACAATAAAGTTGAATTAAACATTCAATAATATAATTTCCCATGAAAGTGCAATTCTTCAGTCTATCACTCTATGAACAGAGGTGATATTTAGTGTAAATAACATTACTGCAACCACTTTTTCATTTACTGCACTGAAACCGGGCCTTTGTACAAATACAGGTTACCAAAACGTCTTTTGAGGAAGTGGTTGCTTACCTTTTCATCAACGATCGTCAGATGTCAATAGAACTGATCAGATAATTTCTTTCAACTCGACAACACATTCACAAAACTACTCCTTTAAAGAGAGTGCTTCCCTATTATCCAACCGTTTTAACAGAGTGCACAAGAGCAATAACGCCGTGCGCGAAACTTCTATGACACACCCACCTGTCGGGTTAAGACGCGGGAGCAGCACACTAAAAGGCTCGCGGGAACTTTCCTCGCTTTTAATATATGTGCAAAAGTTTTCTAAAACCTCTTAAAATATGTGACCGCCGCTTATTAACGTAAACCCAAAACCTCATGAAGAAAGAGTGTGTCACTTATTTTCAACTCACTGGCCTGTATGAGGCAGGTGAAGCGGGAGCAATGAGGGCACGGCCGGTCGCATTTGTCTCCAGGTTGCATCCGGCCGGTCGTGGGTGGTGCACGTCACTCCTGGCGTCCCAGTGGCGACTGGACCGCCAAACAAACGTTCCGCCTCACTTGTCACCTACCGATGCAGCCTTAAAATACTCATTAGTAAAATTATTGCTCTGCATTTTTTTTTCCATCACTGAAATGTTGTCACGTTACTTTAGGAGCGCCACAGGAAGCAGCCTAAGATCTCAGGGTGAGAAGCACATGACATGAGGTCATATGACCTTTTGACAGGCCGAGGCCTTTGGCTGCCGAGGTTGATTCTCAGATGAAAGACCCTGTTGCTATTACACATCATCAAAAGCTACTACAGGTAAAATGCCAGTCAAGCGTAACATTATGACCACTGCATGTTTGCCATACAATATCATGCAACAGTCTCCCTTCAGGAGGAATTTTGTGTTAAATTTTTATTGAATCAATATGAGAGGGGTGTTGACATATTTCAGCGATTGTTACTGGGGCTGTAATTAGTGATGCTGCTGAACTATACCGGGTTATATTGAGAGGTGTCCTTAATAATGGTCTGGTCATGATGGGAATGTTAGTGTTATGGCTGATCAGACTTTTGAATTCTACATCATACCTGGTCATTGACGTAGAAAGCAGCCACTAAACAACAACAACATGGAATTTTGCCATTTAAATGAGGCAGCGGAGGCACCAAGTGTGCGAAACAATGGCAACCTGCACAACCTCATCCGACACAGGTTAGTGCTCCTCGCACACACATGCTTATGACAGTCAAAGCTCAGTGTATTTCAAGCATTGCAATATTTGATTTGTTTGTGGACTCATTTGAACTGTTTACATAATCAAATTCCTTTGACTTTTTTTGAAAATGGCATGGCAGTGCCGTTTTTTTGGGGTTTTTTTTTTTTTTTGCACGCCGGCATTGAATTGTCAGGAGAAGTGATGAAGGCATTATTCATAAACTGAGCTTGCGCGTTGTGTTTTACAAGAACATCTCGGCTGACAATCCGAGTCAGTTACATGTTTCAAAAAACACAACCCCAGATTTGCTGCGTTCCCCCGCCAGATGACGAGCCAGAGAGGGGAGAGCGAAATCACCCATCAGTTTTTCTGTGTCTTTTAGTGTGTTAATTTGATTTCAAACCGCCAAACATGGTGTCATGGTTTTCTGACAGGGCCTTGGGAGAGAGTTTATCTCATCATTAATTAAGTATCATATTTCCCTACATGCTGCCTGTGCTTAATTAGGAAGAGGGGGTCATTTGGGAGGGCTTATTAACTGGAACAAATTTGTTAAAGGAAGGAGACCGCGACAGATAAAAGAGAGAGGGAGTGAGAGGAGAGTAGAGCGCCTCTGGGTTCAGTCGTCCCTGACAAGGCTTGGCTTTTGTGATTGATAACTGCAGCAGTCGTGGCTCGAGTCAAACTGGGGGAGATGAAGGAGTAACTGGGGGAAGAGACAGAGGGAAAGACAGGAAATCTGGGAGGAAGGAGAAGCCGGGCAGGCGGGGGCTGGGAGGAAATGATTGGAGACATATGCTAGCGCTCAAGCAAGATAGAGTTAGACAGAGAGGAGGGAGGTGTAGGACGAAGAGGGAGGGACACCGAGATATGAAAACAAAGAGAGGAACGCGGAGAAGGGATGCAGGGCGACGGTGGAGATTGATTGCAGTGGCGGGCCATGTTACGGAGGCTTTATATATCATATCCCAACCTCCCCACCATTCAGTCCTGTATTTTTAGAATACAAGATATGATAGCCGCCCAGCAACATGCCGCGTGTTAGCATGGCGTGCAATTTTGGTGTACGTCCCCGTGCTAATAGGAAGTGTGCGGCACGCCGATTCAATGGCTTTCCGTCGGCATTCATATATATATATTTTTTAAAGGACAAATGCACATGTCATGTTTTTTTTTGTTTTTTTTTCACGGTTAGAGCCAAACAGATAATGGCGTGGGATTTGCTGGTGACACTGCTTCCCGTTTCCCTAATTCACTACGACAGAATGGTTTTGGCGAGACGGCTAAAATAACACGTTTTGCTTCAATGTGACACCCCGTTTGCCAAAAAAAAAAAATTCAGTGGCCGTGTGTGCGTGCGTGCGTGCGTGCGTGCGTGCACGTGCGTGCACGTGCGTGTGTGTGTGTGTGTGTGTGTTTGGAGCTGCCTTAGCACGAGTTTTGGGAACAGTATCGCACACTTCAATCTCATCATCAGAAGTAATCCTGTACAAAATCCAAAATAAATAGTTATTTGGTTTATCTTTATGTACTTTAAAAACGCTCAAATCCTAGAGAGTCCAGATCTGCATGCAGGTAAGGAACTCGTTGCAATTTATGCTGCGCTTGCGATGGTGGCTGACGAAAGCAGGCTGCTTTGGGACCATGTGCGTGTATGATGTCCTCCTTGTGCCTATTCATATATTTTGTGTCCTTTTTACGAGCCTCCGCTAACGTTTGCTGCACGCAAAGACAGAAGAGACCACCAAACAAGCACTTCAACACATGCACCTAAATCTATAAACATCATAACAGCGGAATGAGTTCTTATTTTCTTAACAACGCTCAACCGTCTATATTACACCAAAAAAAAAAAGGTTATTCCAAGTTTCCATTTTCTTTTTCATACCCGTCCAGTTACATGAAGCCAGAGTTTCCTGGCATTAATGCAGTGACATTCTTTCAAAAAAAGAGATGTAACAATAACAGCATTGATATTGTTGAATCTAGAGAAAAACAAACTTTATTAGCCCGAGCAACATTATCACTTTGCCACACTGAAAACCTCTGAGAGCCATTACATCTCGAGAGGACTGTCTTTGAAGGCAGGGGCAAGTACGGCTCCATTGATTGACAGGGTTGGCCTTGCCTTAATAGAACATAATTGGGCAATTTTGAAGGGTCTCTGAAAAATGACCAAATAATAACACATGACTTGACTTGAGACTTGTTTTCTCGGATAATTGTGCAAAAAGCATCTGGCACACCATTAGTTCCATTTTCACATTAGAATAATAATCCTTTTGAACTAATAAACTCGCTCAAACGTCTGTGCTTGGGTGGTGGGGATTGTTTTAAAAAAAAAAAAAAAGGGGGCGGGGGGGTAAATACTGTATGTTCCACCAGGAGGGAGCAGAGAAAATGTAATTTGGTGGGTAGTTGGAACAATAACAAGATGTAGACTTTCCTGAAATTCATCATTTCACGTGAATTCAAAGTGTTTCCACCATTCATATTTTAGACTAATACATGGTCATGCAAAATTCACCCATACACATTTGCCTATTAATCTGAAAACTGTCTATCCAACCAATTAGTGTATCAAGAAAACCTTTAAATGACCCACGCTTCATGTATTGAACAATAAAGTGGCCTTTCTTCTCTGCTTCTAAATGTCACAGCATTATGACAATTAACAATAAGAGATGATCATGAATTAAATTATGATGTGAGACAAAAGGGGGGGGAAAAACGTTCAGTGTGATGAATCTTTTTTTCATTTTAATCAATTAGTGAGGTTAATTAACCTGCAGGCTTATTGTCATACAGGAAAAAAGGCAGGTCTTGTACTTTGCCCTGATATTTTTTCTTTCTATATTTTTTTTTTAATTTTTTATTTTTTTACCTTTTAATGTGTGAAACAATAACAATCCCCCAAGGGTGACATTATTGTTTGGGTCTTTCCTCCAATGAGAGATTGCACCAATATCACATCTCAAATTAAAGGATAATTAAAAAATGTTATTTCAAAGTTATTACCGTCTATAAAACTTTGATTAGGCAAACATTAGCCACATTAGGGCTTAATGGCCATTGCCCCTGTGATTACCATCAACAGTTTTATGTACTGCACAAAGCATATGAAGAAATGAATAATTAAGAATGCAGGGGGAAAAAAGGTTTTTTTTTAAAGAGCAGTATGCAAGGAAAATGCGGGGTTGCTCTTAGGAACAGCCTGTGGTAGGTAAAGTGACATTCAAACAGATCCAACCATATTGTCAGATCACGTTGGAGAACAGCTACTCGGCACGGAAAACAAAAATGACGTGTGAGAGTGAGCCCTCAATCACAAAATTAAACCGGAGAGAAATAAGATGCCAGATTAACTTTCAGATTATCCACCCGTCCCCATTTTGGCGAGCATGATATTTGAGGAGCGCCCCCGGGGAGAATTTCTGCAAATTTGGCTACTTGCACTCGTAGGTCAAGATATTGTGACCTAGCAACACACCATGTAACATTTGAGACACGCACGTAGTTTGCGTGCCACGTTGCAAAGAAGCCTGTGTAAAGAAGAGACGATAATTTAAGGTCACAGGTCAACTTTGCTGTGATATGGTAATGTTTTGCAAAGAAGAGGAGAGTGTGACCATATGTGAACTGTAGATACTTTTACATGAGGTGGTAATTTTGCTTTTCACCAATCATAATAATAACAATTTGGAGTTGTAAAGCTTCCGAGAGAGGTCCCACATAAGTCAGCAGAAATGCAAAAAATCTCAGAGTGAAAGACGATATCGCACGTCTCATTTTTGTTGGCCAAACAGTCTGCAACCTGGAGATGTTTCATTTGCAGAGATGCCTTTTTTTTTTTTTTTTTTTTTTTTCTTGAGTCGCGT